>WEIU01022974.1:43465-98489 GCA_013389925.1 Aegithalos caudatus | reverse complement strand
GGGAGCGGTGTGAGGGACGAGGGAGCGGTCTGAGGGACAAGGGAGCGGTTTGAGGGACGAGGGAGAGGTCTGAGGGACGAGGGAGCGGTCTGAGGGACAAGGGAGCGGTCTGAGGGACCAGGGAGAGGTCTGAGGGACCAGGGAGCGGTGTGAGGGACGAGGGAGCGGTCTGAGGGACAAGGGAGCGGTTTGAGGGACGAGGGAGAGGTCTGAGGGACGAGGGAGCGGTCTGAGGGACAAGGGAGCCGTCTGAGGGATAAGGGAACTTAAAGCTCATCCCATCCCAACCCCTGCCATGGGCAGGGACTCCTTTCACTCTCCCAGGTTGCTCCAAGCCCTGTCCGACCTGGCCTGGAACACTGCCAGGGATGGGGCAGCCACAGCTTCTCAGGGAAACTTGTGTCAGGGCTTCCCTACCCTCACAGGGAACAATTCCTTCCCAGTATCCCATCTAACTCTGCACTCTGGCAGTGGGAAGCCATTCCCCCTCTTTCTGCCACTCCATGCTCTTGTCCCAAATCCCTCTCCAGATCTGTTGGTCAGCACTCACCAGCCAAGCTGTAGTACAACACCACAACGCTGCTCACAGAGTCCCCAAATCCTGGAATCCTTAATTCCCAGAGTCCCAGGATGGATCAGGTTGGGAAGGACCACTGGAGGTGATCAAATGCCACCTCTGTGCTCCAGAAGGGTCATGCCAGAGTACAGGATTGTGTCCAGACATTTCTGGAATATCCCCAGTGGGAAGATTTCAGACCCTCTCTGGGCAATCTGTTCAGTGCTCAGTCACTGCACAGGAAAGTTCTCCCTCCTGTCCAGGTGGAACTTGCTGGGATCAGCCCCTGCCCATTCCTCTGGTGCCATTGCTGAGCCCCATGGAGCAGAGCCTGGGCCCTGCTCTGAGCCCTCCCTGCACACAGGGACACACAGGGATCACATTCCCTCTTAGGGTGTCCTCCCAAGGCTGAACAGCTCCAGCTCCCTCAGCCTTTTCTCCTAAGGGAGATGCTCCTCTCATCTTTCCATCACACCAGTACAATTGTCTCTCCTAGGCTGTACCACCAGCTCCTTGACTGCCCAGACACCAGAGAGGCGTGTAGTACCCAAAATGATCTCTGAGTTGCTAAAAATCACCTCTGCATTTCAAATTTCCTCTGCTGCCTTCACATCCTTGCAGTGGCTGTTCTACATGAATAGCTACTGAAACTCACTCTCCCTCACTTAGACTCTATTTTTTAGTGTTCCCACTCTTACTGAGGTCACAGTAGCTGGGCAGGACCTGTTAGGTTTTACACTATTTCCTAAATGTTCAGTAGAAGGAGATAGATAGTTTCCCCTTTCCCATCAAGGTCAGTGTCTCATATATGGCCAAATCCTAAATGGCTTCAGCCCAGCAGAATGAGCCACCTGGTTGATCTTGGGTGCAGAAATCACCATTTTCTCAGACAAGAGGCTCTTTGTTGGGACAGGAACTGTGGGAATTACCATGTTTGTGGTCTCTGCACAGCTGAGTCGTGGCACTGTGCCTCAAAACTGGGGATCCACCCTCCTATCAGCACCCACACTCACAGCTGCTCATCAGACTCCTGGGCAGCCTTCACCATATCACAGGACAGAGCCTGCTGGCTGGTTGTGTGCAGGAGATGGGTGTAGCTGTTCTGAGAAGAAAACTCATCAATTTTTTTTTTTTTTTTTAAAGTAAGAGGCCATGAAGAGAATAAAGTTGGTGGAGCTGCACGTCCACAGCAAGGACCCCACTTGAGGGGTGAGGCTGACACCCAGATTCTGCTGGACTCCACAAGGGAAAACTAAAATAGCCTTAGAAAGGGAAACTTTTCTTTACATGAGGTATATTGAATTGGAATGGGATGGCACTTTCCATTGGATACATTTATTTTTATGCTGTTTGGGAACTTGACAATTCTCTAGAGGACAAAAGTGCTGGAATGAGCACATTCTTCTTGAATGAAAAAAGCTGAATGCCTGGTGGGTTATGAACCCAGGTATAGTGGTTTTGGATCTCAAACACTGGAATGTGCCCTGTGAGGTGACAAATGCAGTCCTACATTTTACCATGTCCTCCAGAGCTATTTCTGCTGGGGTTTTGGAGCTGTGCTTCTTCATTGCAAATTCAACCTTTTCATTTTTCCTTCCTAGGGAATTATTCTTCATTTGAAGCCCCTGCAGATCCAACTGGTAGCCTGACAGGAAAGCTATGGCTGCCCCAACCTTGGAAGTGTCCAAGGCTGGGCTGGAGAGGGCTTGGAACAACCTGGGATAGTGGAAGGTGTCCCTGCCCATGGCAGGAGGTTGAAACTGGATGGGCTTTTATATCCCTTCCATCCCAAGACTGTATGAAGGCAGCAAGGACAAAGTTGCAAATTTTCCAGCCAAGAATTCTTCTAAAGAGGGGCCTTACTTTGTCCAAACTGCAGAAATCCAGAAACACATCATGGTTTTCTGCAGTCTAGGCACTGCCCATTGCTGGGCATCCAGCAAAGCTGCATGGAGCAGGAAGTTCTTAAGGGAGTTCTTAATGAGCAGCCAGGAGGGATTAGAGGGCCTGGAGCAGTTTGTGCAAAATATTTGGAGTTAAATCTGATCCCACATCATACTTGCTAAATCTCCAAGCAGAGTCCTGGTGTGATGGGGTTTTGCTGCCTTGGAAACAGGCCTTGATATGGGAATCCCACTCCTAAATCAAGGATAGAATCATAGAATCTTGGGATTATTAGAGCTGGAAGGGACCTTAAGGACCATCCAGGTTCTCCTGCTGTTCCTGACTGAGGGAGTGGGTGACTTCTGACAGGACAAGGAGCTGCCCACAGGAGAGGTTTGTGTGTTGTTGCCCTTCTCAGGGGAGCACTGGGATGGTGTGGGACAGTGGGATGTCCTCTGAAGGACAAAGTGACAAACTGCTGGCAGGCAGAATTCCATGTTTGGTGGACCAGTGATTTGGCCTCTCAATTTGATCTTTCAACTCTCCAGACAGAAGCTGATCAAATCCTCTTTCCCCTGAGCTGATCCTGACAAGTCTTCTCATTCCCAGCAGCATTTGTATAAAGAGCTTCCAGATCCTTCTCCTCTGGATTCCTTCTGCTGAGCTGTACCTCCAACAAACAACGTTATTACTTTCTTCCCCCCCCCCTTATTTCAAACACATCTATCTTTCACAACCACAAACATTAACTGCCTGAGCCATCTTGAAGAACAAAGGCTTTGAGATAAGATTATCTTGCCACAGAGGTGTTTATAAGCCTTTTTTTTTCCCATTCCCTCCTGCTTACGAATTCCACCCCTTGGCAGACAAGTTGGGATTGTTATGTAATGGCTTAGCTACACGTAATTAAAGGGCACAAAATTACAGATGGAGCAGAGATATTATCCAGTGTGGATGGCACATTGCTTACCTGAGTTTCTAAACCACATGTGTGAGTTTGTGGAGGGGAAAAACATTAATGATTAGTGACTATTAATATTAGTAAATATCCTGGATGTGCAGTGACAGTGTCTGGTTCAGAAAGTCCTTCAGCTGAAGGTCCCAGGATCTATGAGAGCACTGTGGGGAAAAAGCTGCTGCTGGAAACAAAGGAGAAGGATTAGGAGGATCTTGCCTTGATTTGCTGGGGTTGCTTTCATGTTCTGAGTTGGGTTCCCTGAGTGATGAGCAATTCCTGCCTCAGCACAGCAAGGAGCAGAGGAGGAGCTCAGCAAACCAAACACTCTCTATAAAAATGCTGTTTTTCAAGGCCATTTATTATAAGCAGGGCATTGAGCCATGAGGGAGCCAAGTGCAGTAATTGTATTTGTGAAGCACGGGTCATTTCTCTTTGCTGGACCCACTTGATTTTTATTCACACAATGGAACCATTTTTATGTGGTATTCAGCTTATCAGCCTCTGTTTTAAAAACTACTTTTTCTTAAGTCATGTTTACCCTCCCTCTGAGCACTACTTTGTATTTGAAGGTGCTGCTGAAGGTAAACCAATCTCCTCCTTTGACATGGAGTTCTTATTTAAACATATTTTTTGAAACACTGCCTATCTTTTCTGAAGCCAGTTGAATTTCACAGTGTTCTGCAGATAATGGTATTCCCATCTTGCCTAATTTCTGCCCATAAACAGATCTTAAACTGTTCACAGTGGGAAAGACAGGAGCTAAAGCACCTCCCAGCTTTTGCTTTTTTGTCTTTCTCCATGTAAAACAGCAAATATCCAAGACTTTATTTATTCCTGAGGGGATGATTTCTCTGTCTCTCTCTGCAGGGAGGGCTCAGAGCAGGGACCAGGCTCTGCTCCAGGGGAGCCAGCAATAGGATAAAAGGGATGGGCAGCAATTGATGCCCAGCAAGTTCCACCTGGACATGAGGAAAAACATTTTCCCTGTGGAGTGACCAAGCATTGAACAGATTATCCAGAGAGGGTGTGGAGTGTCCTCACTGGAGATATTCCAGAATTATCTGGACACAATCCTGTGCTCTGTGCTCTGGGATGGCCCTGCTGGAACAGGAAGGTTGCACCAGGTGACCTCCAGTGGTCCTTTCCCTGGTCCATCCTGGGATTCTGGGATGAGCTGCAGTCCTGACCAGGAACATGGATGCTGCACAACAGCCCTTGAGCACATGGATGGAATCAGACATGGGAAACAGAGAGAACAACTGGAGGTTTCCTGCAGGAACTGCTTCCAGGCCACACAGGAAAGGTGGCAGCAGATGATTCCTGGGCCAGATCCCCCATTCGGATAATGAGAGAGAGCCCCACTGAGCTGCAGTCACTTGAGAAGGGCAGGGATCCACCACAGTTCTTAGAATCATGGAATGGTTTAGGTGGGAAAGGACCTTAAAGCTCATCTTGTTCCACCCCTTCCACAGGCTGGGACACCTGCCACTATCCCAGGTTGCTCCAAACTCCATCCAGCCTGGCCTTGGGCACATCCAGGGGCAGCCACAGCTTCTCTGAGAAACCTGTGCCAGGGTCTCAGCACCCTCACAGGGAAGAATTTTCTCCGTATATCTCACCTAAATTTCTCCTCCTTCAGTTTGACCCCATTATTCCTTGTCTCATCACTACAGCTCCTGAAGAAGAACCCCCTCTCCAGCTTCCCCATTGCAAGGGGGGCCTACAAATCCATACCAGGTCATTTTCCTATGTTTTTTCCACAAGCCTTTGCTGCTCCCCAGAGATAGATTAGTAAGGATGTGGAATTTTGCCTGGATTTTGCATGGCTCTCTATCCCTCAGACCCAAGCAAAGTTTCAATTCCTGAAAGGATCTCCTGCTGCATCCACATGTGCCACAGCAGCCACAAAGAGTCACCAAGGAGGGACACAGAGCTGGGCCTCAGTGACAGCTCAGCCACACAGAATGTGAAAAGAAGAAACATCTTCTCCCTGTGGTGCTGAACTGGTTTGACCCTGAGGCTCGTCACGGCCAGCAGATGTGACACGGGCTGTGCCCGGGCACAGGGAGGTGTCACATCGTGTTGGCAGCACAGGACAACCTCACACTGATCACAGTCAGCTCTCATCTTCCCTCTGTGAGTGAAAGCGTCACTTTTGCACCCAAACGTGTGTCACACTGCATTGCTGCCTGCTAGGAGAAGGAAAAATGGGAAGATTTTATTTAGAGGTTGTTCTTTTTAATTAAAAGAAGGGACTTGATGATCTTTGGTTCAATCAGATTTGCCTTGTCTTTTTTTTTTGTCTTTTTTTTTAATGAGGGTTGAAAGCACTGTGTGAGCCACAGATGCCTTGTTTTTCAACACATTCCCCTGGCATCATTCCCCTCCCTGTGAGCTCCTGCAAAGGGAAAACACAGGTGTTCCCCCTCCAGGTAGGCTGGGAAGGAGGGAAGTCTTTGCTTGTGGCATCTTCTACCTGGCTGTTCCACTCTGGGTGTGAGATCCCTGCCTGAAAGGAGCCTCTCAGCAGGGTTAGCTCCTACTGGGTGCTCACAGCCTGAAAACAGCAGTGGCTGCAGCCACATTTCCTTGTGCAAAGGGACCTTGTGGCATCTTGCACCGTAAAGGACCAGGATCAAACCCTCAGTGCCCTCCAGATGCTTCTGTGCTGCTGCTTTCTTAAAATTAACATTTTTTTCTGTGACCACAAGGCAACAATCCTGCAAGAATCTTCCCTCAGGAACACCCCAGTACTGCCCATGGCAGATAAAGGGCCTGGTTTCTTTTATACACACAATTTTAATTTCCACCCTCATGGTGATTGGTTTTACACTCACAGAATCATTAAGGTTGGAAAAGACTTTCAAGATCACTGAGTCCAACCTGTGACCAATCCTCACCTTGTCAATGAGACCAGGGCACAGCCAGGTGTTGAAGACAGATAAAATACAATTAAGGACAGCACACAGCAACAAGTTATTTTTTAAAAAATCAAAAAGGGTAAGAAAAGAGACCTGTGAGGAGCAGAAGGGGCTGAGGGGGACAAGGGGCAAATCTTACAGCACAAAGCACCATCACCACAACAAGAAAAAACCTCCAAATAAATAAATCTTGGAGACATGTGCTCCAATAGTAGCCAGATTAGTCCTTAGGACAAACCTTTAGCTGTAAGGAAGTCCTGGAAAAGATCACCTGGGGAGGGAGAAGTTCGTGTTGCTGAGAGGTTTAAGAGCAGGTTAGGTGAGAACCATCAGCAGAGATGTGTTTGCAGTGGTTCCTGTCTCAGGGCAGAGAGAGAGGCTCACAAACCTCCCCTCTTCAGATTCAGCACCTCAGTCTCTCCCCTTTGCTTGCTGTCTCTCCAGTAAAGACAAAATAACAAGTTGTTTATCCTGGGAATGCACAAAAAGGTCAGGGATACAAGTTCTGAAGTTACACAGTCCTCAAGGAGCCCCAGCCTGCTGTGCAACCAGCCAGGAGGAATTCCTGGAGCCCAGACAGATACATTGTTATTTTGGGGAAGGAAACAGCTCCCTTTGTTCCCTGAAGGCTTTCCTGTATTGGTCCTTCATCCACTGCCTCGCAGCCTCACATCTCAGCAAACAGAATGGATGAAGGGTGCATCACAAATATAGCAATGATTTGAGATCAGTGATGGGAAGGAGGGGTTTTTGAGGAAAAAATCAGGCCCTGGATTTATCCTTCATCATCACCTGCCTGCAGAGAGGCCCTGATGCTGCTAAAGAAAACAGCAGTTGTCCTTAAGCAGGAATTTCATACCTTGGAGTGGATACAGTGAGCTCACAAGGGACAGTGCTCTAATTTAAAATGACTTTCAATTCTCTTTGCTGACAAGGCCAGGATGGACAGGGCTCTGAGCAACCTGGAAGGTGTTCCTGCCCATGGTAGGGGCTGGAACTGGATGAACTTTAAGGTCTTTCCAACCCAAACCATTCTGTGACAATTTCTCGGTTTTCCAGCAGGGCTCCTATAGCACATTGGAAAAATCACATGGAATTCTCTCAGCAGAACCATGCCAAGGAATCTTTCTGCCCTTCACAGCTTGGCCATAAAAAGCCAGAACCATTCACCCTGAAACAAGCATGAGTAAGCACAGGCAGAAACAAAGGCAGAAGGGAAATGTTATAAACCCTCAGCAGCTGCTATTGCAGAGCTGGAACCACTAAGGGTGTCTGGAGTGTAAACAGAATCCATTTTTCCTCCTCCCTTACTGGCCCTGACAGCGCAAGTTTCCACACAGGGATTCATTTCAGGCAGGCTGTGGAAAGAAGATGCATAATGACTGCAATTAATGGCAAGGATGAGTTACCAGACTAAGCAGGAGCAGCACATCAAACACTCTCAGGCAGGCAGAAGAGAATTTTCTCACTGTGAGCCTTCCCTGCCTGCTAAATCCTGGCCTGCTTTCCCAAAGGTCTGTGTCCTTCAGAACAACACAAACCCATGTGGAAAGAAGCTCATTCAGGGCTCTGAGATGAGCAGATGTTGCAAAATAAGGGTTAAGGAATGCACTCCGTGACAAACAAATTGTTCAAAAATCCAGACAAAGCCTCACACCAAGTTTGTCACACACCACCAAAAGACAATGTGAGATCACTGCCCTCCTTTGGAATTGGGAGGGATCCTTGTGGGATATTCTGTGATTCACCTCCATCTGTCCAAGAGATGGAAACCTGCAGAACACCAGGGATCAGCCACGAAACAATGAATACTGAGAAAAGAGTTCACTGGGAAATGGAGGAGATGATCATTGGGGTCATTTTCTTCCAGGAACAAGGTGGAGAAAAAATCCCCTGTGGCCAGTGAAAAACCATTTCCCCAATTCTCTTTACTGAGCACATTTGTTAATGAGACTTTGGAGAATAAATAGTTTATGAAGAGGATTCAGGTTTCATCTGATAATGTTACATAAAGCTTCCCTGCCAGGGGCTCAATCCCTGTGAAATGTGGGAACAGAGACACAACTCCTCAGTGTGGAATCACAGAATGTTTTGGGTTTGAAGAGACCTTAAAACCCATCCAGTTCCACCCTCTGCCATGGGCAGGGACACCTTCCACTATCCCAGGTTGCTCCAAGCCCCACTGACCTTGGCCTTGAACATTTCCAGGGATAGGGCAGCCACAGCTTCTCTGAGAAACCTGTGCCAGGGCCTCACAGCCAAGACATTTCCCCCCAATGTCTCATCTAAGCCTCCCTTCTTTCATTTTAAGGCCACTCCCCCTTGTCCTATCATTCCATGCCCTTGTGATAGTCCCTCTCCAGCTTTCTTGGAGCCCCTTTCAGGTACTGGGAGTCTGTAATTCCTCATGGTCCAAGGAACCACTGGATTTCATTGGGCTTGAAGGATGTAATGACCCAACCTGAGAAAAGCTTGCTAAAAACATATCCATGCAATCCATTCAATCTGTGAGGTCTCACAGACCTAAACCTCTCATCCCCCAAGTGTTTTGTTCAATTAACCTCAAAGAAACACTCTAAAATAAAGCTGACTTTTAACAGAAGACCTCAGCAGGGGAGATTTCAGGGCAGAGGAGTTGAGAGGCATTTAAAATGAAATCTAAACCGGCCACCTCTGCAAAGCAGAGCTGCTACCACAGCTGTAAAGTCATTTATCGAGTGCTGGGAGCATTCTGGATGCCTCCAGGAACAGGCAGCACCTTTCCCACAGCCTCCCCAGCCTCTCACAGCTGTGCAGGAGCAGAGCAGCCACAGCACATCCAGAAAAATCAGCTTAAGAATTCCTTGCCTTTGCTGGAGGGAATGAGGCATCATGTTACGAGCCAGGGAGAAGCAAAGGCTTTGGAGAATTCCATTTTGCATCCAGTGTTATTAGATAATCACAGTAATTTAGCATGATGAGGCTACAGGCTTTGCTCTTGAAGTTTAATACTCCTCTGCTTGAAATAAAGGCAGGTTATTTACTCCTCACACGACATTTCTCAGGCAGTGGGTGCTGCAGGTCAACTTTTCTGTATCTTTCTTCATTTCATGGAATCATTAAGGTTGGAAAAGACCTTTGAGACCATCGAGTCCAACCTGTGATCCATCCCTACCTTGGCACCAGCCCAGAGCACTGAGTGCCACATCCACTCATTCCTTGGACACCTCCAAGGAATGGGGACTCCATCACCTCCCTGGGTAGCACCTTCCAATGCTTAATGACCCTTTCCATGAAAGAATTCTTCCTGAATGTATGGGGAATTGCCCTGTAGGACAGGTGAGAGTGCTGGAATTATATTTTATTAAATTTTGCTGTCATATTCCTGCAGATTGAACCATAATTGACATTTTTCCACCCACCCCCCCGCTGGCAACATGAGGACTGTTGGAATGAGGAAGGGAAGTGCCTCCTGCCTTCAGCTCTCAATTTATCCACAGTTTTTGTTGGAGCAGGATATAAACATACATCAGCATCTGCTTTAGCTGAAAACCAGAGCTTGGCAACTCACACGGCTTGGGAATTTTCCATCCACAAAAGGAGCAATCTCAGCAAAGAAAAAATTGTCCTTGGGGACAAAATAGGGGGTTTTGCCTGAACAGTCCTGTCTTAAATCAGAAATCACTGGGAAATCCCTGGAAATCTGGAATGGTTTGGCTTGGAAAAGACCTTAAAGCTCACCTTGTTCCACCCCCATGGGCAGGGACACCTCCCACCAGACCAGGTTGCTCTGGTCCCATTCCCTACATTTCCTCCTTTAATATCCATGGATTATGGATGCCGGAGACCAAGCATGGAGGTGCTGGTGCCTTTGCTCTGACCAGCTTGGTCGTCCTTACACGCCTCCATGAATCCAGCTCAGCTCAGTGCCCCCTGGAAGTTCTTGAGAGGGAGCCCAGAGCATGAAAATGTGACACGTAAAGTATCCCAGGCCCCTGTGAGCACACAGCTCAGTGAGCTGGAACCTTCAGCTCAGCAGCCCAAAAAGGAATCCTGAAATATTAAAATGCTTTTGTTAAAGGCACAGGGAAAACTCAGAGGAGCTTAACTAAATCCAGGAAAAAAAAAAAAGTCATACAAATAAATAGATATATTTAGGTCATCATTTTCATTCAGGACAAAGATGAACATGAAAGCAATTTCCTGAGAGGGGAAAACCTTTCCCAGAGCTCTGCTAAGCAAAATCCAACTCTGCAGTGCACACAGAGATATCCCTGGCCTGGGAGATCAGAGGCAGAGCCAACCACATCTGACAGTGACTGATCCCATCCCTCCCGACTGGGCAGGACACGGACACAGCTCCTGGGCAGGAGGAGATCCCAGAAAAGCCCCTGTGCCCTGACATGCACCTCCACAAAGGGAATCACACTCGGGTTTCAAGTGCAGGAATGGTTTTGTTGTCAAGCCTGAAAAAAAAAAAAAAAAAAAAAAAAAAAACCCAAAAGACAAACAAACAAAAAACCCAAAAAAACCCCACCCAAACAAACCCTCAAAAAACAAACAAACTCTGGTGTTGTGGATCTAGAGACTGATTATTTGTTTTGTTTTGTTTTGTTTTTCTCCCTTTTAAAAAATGCTGAATGACATTGTTCAGAGAGCAAACAAAGCAGGAGTGGCTGTTATTTCCAAGCATTCCAGACTAACTAACATATGGCCAGTTATTAAAAAATCTTGGAAAATCATACAGGATCTGCAGAGGGGAAAATCCTTCGCTGGCTGGGGAAGCTGAGAGCTCTTAGCTCCCAGCTCTCGGTGCCTAATTGAGTTTGAAAGGCCTGTTAAGTACCATTGACCAGAGCAGATGCCTCTCTTGAAAAGAGGGAAAGCTCCAGGAGCAAAAGAAACACAAAGAACCCTCTTATTCCTGTGCACAACTTGGGAAAAAAACCCGCATTTAAAGTCCCTGGGGAGGCAAAGATGTGGGAGCATCAGCAGAATTGATCCACCTGCTACAGACTGAATTTAACCCCAAAAAAACAGGGTTAAATTAAAGGGTTTTTGAATCCCATGTGGTATCTCAAAGCCACCAGCAGGCAGGTTGGGCTACATGGAATTATTGGAATGGTTTATGTTGGAATGGACTTTGAAGATCATCTCATTCCACCTCCTGCCATGGGCAGGGACACCTTCCACTAGCCCAGGTTGCTCTAAGCCCCATCCAGCCTGGTTTTGGAAACTTCCAGGGATCCAGACACAGCTCAACCTGTGCCAGGGCCTCCCCACCTTCACAGGGAAGAATTTCTTACAGTGAAAGGATTTCTGTGGTCCTTTCCAACCTTACCCATCCTGTGATTCCATGCCAGTGTACCTTAGATCTGTACCATGGCATGACCTCAGCAATCCCTGCTCCAGTATGAGGAGTCTGCACCAAATGGAAGGAAAGCAGGAGCCTCCAGCACAGCTCCATGGCTGCTCTCAGAGGGGCACTGCAGATCCAGCCTTGCAGGGAGGGCAAACAGCTCACCTGGAATTCTGCAGGGGGAACAAGGGAAGATCCTGTTGTTCCCAGAGCCCTGACACAGATGAGCAGTTGAGCAAAAGGGATTTTTCTGCTCAGGAAGAGGAGTGCACAGAGCACTGCTGGTTTCACTGTATCTGATCACTTGACTCGATGTAAATCACAGAATTATTTAGGCTGGAAAAGACATCCAGGGGTCATTGAGTCCAACCTGGGACCAATCCCCATCTTGTCCCCAGCCCAGAGCACTGAGTGCCATGTGTAGTTATTCCTTGGACACCTCCAGGGATGGGGACTCCAAAACTCTCTTGGCAGCTTTTTCCAATGCCTGACCACCCTTTCCATGGAGAAATCCCTCCAGGTGTCCATCCTGACCCTCCCCTGGCGCAATGTGAGGCAATCTCCTCTCCTCCTGTCCCTGTTCCCTGGGAGCAGATCCCAACCCCCCCTGGCTGTCCCCTCCTGTCAGGAGTTGTGCAGAGCCACAGGGTCCCCCCTGAGCCTCCTTTTCTCCAGGCTGAGCCCCTTTCCCAGCTCCCTCAGCTGCTCCTGGTGCTCCAGCCCCTTCCCCAGCTCTGTTCCCTTCCCTGGACACAAAGTAAAGCTCTCCCAGACCCAGATCACTCCAGGATGGCAGAGCTCCCAGACTGACATGGAAGCAGGAGTGATTCTATAATCCAGTTCCCTCCTCCAGCACTGAGCCAAGCACCTGCAGCACTAAACTGGCACAAAATCAGCAAAATGAAGTGTCCAGCAAGGCTGGCCCTGAACTGCCTGATCCTCCACGTTCAGCTGCAATCCAAGGCCTCCCAGACACAGCCCAGCTGGAAAACCTCCTCCCTGAGCTGAGGAGGCTGCCAGCTTGTGAGAAAGAACACAGAGCCCTGTGAGATAAGAAAGGTAAAACCAAGGACAGAGGCTGGATTGTCAGGATGTGACAGGCAGCAGCTCAAGGGGACAAGAGGAAAAACATCAACGTGGGAAGGCAGAAAATCCAAAAGGGGAGAAAACTCCACCCCAATGGGGTGATGGCACCTGAGCTGTGGAGAGACCATTCCAGCAACACCTGAGGCTGACATTCCCACCTGATGAACCCTCCTGTGGGCAGCAAAGAGCCCTTAGGTGTCTTTCTCTGTGGGCAGCACAGACTTGCAGCTCACTAGGGCAGCTTGGACAGGGCTTGGAACAACCTGGGACAGTGAAAAGCATCCCTGGCCATGGCAGGGGGTGGCACTGGATGATCTTTATTGTCCCTTCCCACCCAAGCCATTCTGTGATTCTGTGACAGTCCTCACCTGTGTGTGTCCTCAAATTATTTAAATTGGAAAAGCCCTTTAAGATCATCAAGCTCAACCATTGCCCAGCATTGCCAAATCCACCACTAAACCATGCCCCCAAGATTCACATCCACACAGCTTTGGAATACTTCCAAGGGTAATAATTCCACTGCTTCCATGGGCAGCCTGTTCCAATCCTGCTCACAGAATTTCCTTGTGGGTCAACAGATTTCCCCAAAAGTGGTCCAGGGAGAAAGGGAGGGTCACAGGCTCCTGAGGAGTTTTTATGTTCTATATTTTTCATGTTACCTGGATTTTAAGGTCTTGTGGGTTGGTTGTTGCCTCATTTTGGGTATTTTTTAAATATAAATCCATGTCCAAGGGACTGTAAACATGAAAAGCCAGCCTGAGGTTCAGAAACAGGCTAATGGGAGAATATTGGAAGTACAAATCAAGGGGAAGAAAGCAGGAGACATTCCCACATCCTTCCTCTCAGAGGCCATGGTGCCATCGCTCCAGGGGCTCCAGGAGTGTTCTTGTCACTGTCCCCACTCTCCACCACTGCTTTCTTTCTCTCCCTTGCCATGGATCCACATCCAGAAGTGCTGCTCCTTCCCAGCTCCTCCAGAAACCTCTCCCAGAGCCTGGGGCTTGATCTCCCTCCCACACACGAGGGTTTTGTGGTCTCCTGCTCTGCCCTCTGCCCTGCTGAACCTGCAAACCCTCACTGTGCTCGGAGAGCTCAGGGCAAGGAGCTCTTCCCAGCCTTTCAGGACACGTGGAGACACATCAGGGATGTGCTGTCCCTTTGGACAAGGCTCTGCCCACAGTGAGGGATTGGTGCAGAGCAGCTGCCTTTAGTCCCTCTGATAATCCCAGAGTGCTCAGAGCAGCGTTCCTGAAACGTGGCAGTGGGGAAAGGACCGAGCTGTGTCTGCTCTGCTCTCCTACTTTTAGCTCACAGCTTCTCTTGGCACCCTCTGCCAGGGCCTCACCACCTTCACAGCCAACAATTCCTTCCCAATATCCCATCTGACCCTGCCCTCTGGCAGTGGGAAGCCATTCCCTGTGTCCTGTCCCTCCATCCCTTGTCCAAAGTCCCTCTCCAGCTCTCCTGGAGCCCCTTTAGGCCCTGGAAGGGGCTCTGAGGTCTCCCTGGATCCTTCTCCAGGTGAACACCCCCAGCTTTCCCAGCCTGGCTCTAGAGCAGAGGGGCTGCAGCCCTTGGAGCAGCTCCCTGGTTTCCTCTGGACTCTCTCCAGCTGCTCCACGTGGGTTTTCCCTTCACAAATCCTCCCTGTGACTTAATTTACTCCAAGCATCGATGCCACGTTTAACACCCCAGATGCTGACTCAGCCTGCAGGGCCCTTCCCTCCTGGCTGTGTCACTTCCAGACATTTCTCCAATCCCTTGTGCCACGTGGAATCACAAACAGCTGGAACAGCACAAGTGAGGAGGAAAAAGAGGAGGAGGAGAGCAGAAGAGAATTTTAATTCAGGATTGCCACAGCTTTCCCCATTGTGAAAGGACAGCATTGCCAACTGCTGGCAGCACAGCCAGGACACTCCATGTGCTTGGTGTTGCACAAGTGTCCTTTAAGGATCTCTGCAAGAAAATCTTTTTACCAGCAAGGCACGGGTTTGTGGGGTTTTTGTTTTTACTCCCTAACTGAGGGAAATGTAGAAACCAGAGCCCTGTATTTAGCCCACTGCAGTACACACTGCTCCTTTGTCCCCAAAACAACTGATGGATGTGTCTGCCCCATCCATGGAAGTGTTCAAGTTGGACCCCAAAAATGGAGTACAGTAGAGAAGCTAAGTAGTTCTCTGTGAAAAAAACAAAAAAAAAATCCCACAAAAACTCCATCCAAAACAACAACAACAACAAAAAAACCCACAAACAAAAAACAAACAAAAAACCCAAACAAACAATCAAACAACCAAAAAATGAATAAACAAACAAACAAACAAAAACACCAAAAACCCCACCCCAAAACAAAACCAGAAAATGAACCAACCCAAAATCTGGAACAACTTTTATTCCTGCCATAAAACTTTTATTTTGTTCCATCAAGTACTTACAAGCCAAACCCAGAAAATTCCCTGTAGAAATGCTGCACTTACCTGGCTGGGGCATGCTAACAAATGTTTTCCATGTCAGGACAGAAGAGCAGGAAGCAGATTTCCTTTATCTCTTGTACCTTTGAATGAGCCACTTGCCAGAAGAGCCCTTTTCCTTCACAGAGTGACCACAGGCTCCACCTCTCAACCCTGAAACCAGCCCCCAAACAGAACCAGCACCAACTGGGATGTGCAAACTGGTCCCATAAATGGTTACAACCAACTGTCCAAGCCATAAAAAACATGATTTTCATGACTGCACTGTGGTTTTTAGTGGTGTAACTACACCTGTGCAGTGCCCAGGTTGTCTGCCAGTATTTTGAGATCCTGAGGGAGCAGATTTGGAGCTTTAAGAGCAAACCCTCCATGAGCTGGCCTGCAGCATCAGACAGAGCATCCCAAACCATCAGCAACACCCTCCCAAGAGAACATCAGAGGATCAGCAGCTCAGCTCTGAAAGAAAAATGCCAGGGGCTTGTGGTGACATTTCCAGGCAGGGGAAGCTGGGAGCAGCCCAGCACAGCCCAGCATCCCCAGTTCCATCCAGGGAATTCCTCATTGTTTCCCCTCTCACTGCTCGGGGGGAAAAATGGGCAGCATGGAAGAGACTCCTACAATGGCACTGAGCAATAACACATGGGATTTTCAAGAGAAAAAACCAACAGACTCAAGAAAAGGTTAAAAAATTTCAGCACTTGTTGAGATGGATTTCCCATCCCTGGAAGTGTCCAAGGTCAGGCTGGATAGGCTTGGAGCAACCTGGGATAGTGGGAGGTGGCCCTGCCCATGGCAGGGGCTGGAACAGGATGAGCTTTAAGGTCCCTCCCAACACAAACCATTCTATGATTCTTTAATTCTTTTCTTTCCCCCCCTCTGCCAAAAATCAAGTTTAACCCAAATCAGATCACTGCTGTGCCTGATCACTGCTGAAAATATTTCAAAACAGACCTACTCTATTTCATCTGGGACTTTTTGCACAAATGGTGGCTGAATACCAATCTTTTCCCATCAAAGCCTTCAGCACCCATCCTGTGTTATCCCATGGGCTGCAAAGGCTGCAGGGCAGCACAAACAGCCCCAGCTCCCATCTGCTCCAACCCCAAAAGCCACAAAAACTCATCACCTTCCCCAGGAGCTGCAGAGACCACAGTGATGCCACAGGGAAACAGGCAGCCCAGTAGTTCCCAGCCTCCTGACTCACCAGCCAGGAAAGATCCAGGAGTTCCCACAGTTCCCAGCCTCCATTTCCCAGGAGCTGTTTGTCCTTTCTGTGTTCCTTCCCCTGGCACCAATGTACCTCCCTGCCTTAAAACCAGCAGGGAATTGTGACCCCAGTCACTGATGGACCTCAGAGTCACAGGATGGGTTGGGTTGGAAGGGAGCTTGGAAATCATCCCATTCCACCTTCCTGCCATGGGCAGGGGCATATTCCACTATCCCAGGCTGCTCCAAGCCCCATCCAACCTGGCCTTGGACATTTCCAGGGATCCAGGGGCAGCCACAGCTTCTCTGGGCACCCCGTGCCAGGGCCTGCCCACTCTCACAGGGAAGAATTTATTCTTAATCTCATTGAAATCTCTCCTGTTTTTGTTTAAAACCACTCCCCCTTGTCCATTCACCATCCAACTTCTTGCAAGGCTTTGCTTCACTCCAAACCCTTTTTCTCCCTGTGACCACCCCTGCCCTTCTTCCTTTGGAGAGATCAATACCAGGATAAAAAGATCAATACCAGTATAAAACCTTGGCTAATCACACAGTTTATCCATCATGTGCAGAGCTGCTTGTCCAAGGCCCAAAGCCTTTGCAGCAGAGCTCTGCAAGCCCCCACAGCCTCAGGGTCTCACCCTTCTCCTTTCATCCCCTTTCTACCACCACAGGGCCTGTTCAGCTGTAAAATAAAACACAATTGAGCTGAAAAGAGCTAAAATTTCAATCAAAAGCTTAATCCAAGTCACACCCACCCACATCCCTCCTGTGGGAAGCAAAGGACACAGTAATAAAGAAGATTCAGCAGCGTAATTAAAGAACTTTTTAGTCTTCAAGGTTTTAATTTAGACACATCCACTATGCTCTCAACATATCTACAGCACAGTTTACAGCCACTTTGTATCTGTTTTGTTCCCCCCAAATGGCTGAACCTTGAGCCATCATCTTCTTTTTCCTCAGTTTCGTTACTTTGTTGTCGTTGCGGTTGCAATAAAATCCACAGCAGCTGGGATTCTGTACACAGACAGCAAATACCTAACACCAGCACACAACTCCCAGCCCTGGCATTTCAAATTGTACAGGAAAAACAAACAAAAAAAAAACCCCAACAAAATCAAGCCTGATGCAGCAGCCAAGTCCAAAGAGCAGTTCCAGATGTCGGGCCAGCAGTGCACCCATCACTTGCAGGGGCAGCAGTGAACAGACACACAGCTCACGTCACACAGGGCTGTGCTGGGGGAAACCTCACCCCTCACACGACAGAAGCACTGCCCAAGGCTTTAGCAAAGCACACAGGACACACCAAAAAATGCTGTACAGTGCAATTTTAAATTAGATCCTATGCAACAGGGACAATATAGTGCACGTCAAAACCAGCGCCACATTCAAGAGTTTAATCGATACAATCAAAATATTGAAGGTACATGTTTTGTATTTCCCTTATGAAAACTGTGCAAGTTAGTTCCTTTTCCCTTCTTTTTTTTCTTTTTTTTTTTTTGGTAAATGGCAGAGTGTCCTCGTGGATTGCCCCCAAAATTTGGAGATGGGGCTTTCAGTGTCCAGCTTGTTACACAGAGAGTGTGCAAAAAAGCAGGAGCGGGGTGGCAGCGAGGGTGTAAGGCAGTGGCACAGGGAGGAGCCAGAGCTGGGCACTGCCCCAGCTCAGGGACACAGGGAATCTGCAAACTGGGTGTCATGGAGCAGGGATGCCCCTCAGGGGGAGCAAACCCATCACTGGTATTCAATACGTGATTTAATAGGGGAGGCAAAGCAGCAGAGCAAAGAATGGGAGAGATCTGCAGTGAATCTGGAGCCTGGGAGGCACTGGGATTGGAGAAGTTCAAAGGGAATGTGGGAGCAGCTCTGGGAAGTGTCCTGGGTAAAAGAACCAACACCACCACACATCTTGTCCCCACTCCATCTCCTGCCAGGCCTGAGCCACAGAGCCTGTGCAGGGACAAGGTGCTGCATGGCCAGGAAGCGTGGAATAAACTGCAGGATTGTTCATTTAAATGCTCAGAAGGACACCAGCACTGCCACAGGAAGGCACATTCCCAGGATCCACCTTCCCAAGGCACACACAGAGCTGGGGTGTGGATTCAGCACAAGTGGAGGCTGAAATTGATGCCAGCTCAGAGGGAATGTGCTGCCTTTTGTTGGCTGTCACAGCTGGTTTCCCAATTTCCTCGGATGCCTGCAGTTAGCAGGAGAGGCTGGAGCAGCCAGGCAATTAGATCCAAAAAAACCCTCTCTGCTTCTCTATTATTTAGCTCAATCTATAATTACTGTGTTAGGCAATTGCATAACCTTTAGGAGTGTTTTATGTATAGTCTATTACAGGGAAATCAGTGCCTTCTGAATCCTTCCCATCTGGCTGGGGATAATGGATTTCAGATGGAGAAATTCTGAAAGGGGTCGGGAAACACCACCCAGGCAGGTGCAGATCCCAAAAACATCATTTCAATGGGTGAACAATCATTTCAAGGGCTCAGCAACACACTCAGAGCAATCTCTGGGTTTGGAGGAGGGAACAAGCCTGATTTTGCCTCCCCTGTCATTCAGAACAGATCCCCAGCCACCCTGAGCAGCATTCCCTGTGTCAGACTGGATTTAGGGAACAAGGCTCCAAACATAAAAATAAATTGGCATTGCAAGCAGGGGGAATTATTCTTCTGCCTTAAGTGAGCAGTGTTTTAAAGGGGATCATGTTATTTTTTTAAGCCAGAGGACTTCAGGGCTAAGTTTAGCTTAGGCAAGAAGGAAATAATTAAGGAAATAAGGACTCAACAAAAGGCATTATGGTAGCACTTGACCACTATCACATAATTTTATATCATTTCCTTGGTTATAGAATTTTCTTAGACTGTATTTAGTGGCTACATGATTTTTGCAGGTTCCTGCCCAGCTACTTTCTACAACTACAGATCCTGCAGTTTCACACATATCTACGTGAAGTGGTTTTTAAATAAAGGCAGCTTCATTCCATAAACTTGGAAGCTCAACAGTTTTCAGGGGGATCCCTCCACTGACCTACTGCAGCTCCCTTCATTCCAGCAGAACCAGGCTAACAGGAAGCTCTGTTCTGGATAATCCCAGCCACATGTGCTGCTGTTAATTCAACTTTTCCCAGTCCTGTGGAGTTACCCACAAAATCAAGCAGAAAAAAATGCCTCAGGGAGTATTTCAGACCTACCCCTACCTGTCCTTTTAAAGGAGAAAAAAAAAAAATCCCAAGAGAGAACTCTGATTTTATAAAAAGCAGATTGAAGCCACAGAAATGGAAAGAGCAGCTATAAAATACAAAGTTAATGGGGGAAAGCTTATCCCTAAAGTCTTTAAGCAGTTTTAGCAGCTACAAATCATCTAAACTCTTAATATTTTTTGTAGTGTGATGGCCCCTTCACCTGCAGCAGATCTGTGAGGTCACTGAACTTCCAGCTTCTGCTTTTGAGGTTTCACAAGATGGGCATAAGAGCACAAGAAGGAAAAGCACATCAGGTGCAACAGAAGTGTTTTGTAGAGCTGTAAATGAAGTGCTGCTCTTGCACCCTGGCAATGCTGTGAACCCAGCCAGGTGTCCAAACCCAGCCAGGGGGGCTGGAATTTCCAAGAAGGCAGCTTGGCTCTGGTTTAAAGGACAGGTCTGAGCCCTGCTCTGCAAGTGAACACCCTCACCAACTACTAAACCTTTTTGTTTTCCAGGTAGAATAAAAAAAAAAGTTTGTTCTTCCTTAGGAGAGTCTTGTCCACGAGGGACAATTCCACCTGAAGGTCATGGCTTAAACATTAGCAGCAGAATCCCTCCTTCAATTCTGTATTGCACTGAAATGTCTTTCTCTGGTTTGGTATTTAACTTCCTGCTCCCAAGCCAATGCTGAACACAAAAACCCAAGTGTGAGATGTCAAGGCTACTGAGAGTATTGTGTAGACTGGCAGGACCTGTGATTTGATTTTAACTATTTAGAGATTTCCTAGGAAATTAAAGAACTAAGCTGCCTTACCTACTCTTGGAGAGAAAAGGTGCTTCCAGACAAATTGCCTTTACCTATCTATATAGAATTCTGTATATTAATCCTGTGAGTGTTCAACAAAACCAGAAAAAGTCTAAAATAAATTGGAGACATCCTGTCTCTTGGCCCATCCTGGTCATCCACACACTTGGAGGTAAAGAGTTCCAGCTTCTGCTGACACTGTACCCAATTCTGAGACAGAAAAGCTGCCAAGAGGGGACATTGTGCCCAGCTGTGTCTTCTGTAAACAAAACAAAAACCCCTCCCCAAAAAGCAGGGAGGTTCATGGAGTGAAGGGTTCAGCAGTGGGAGGGTCAGCTGTACCCAAGGGCTCAGCAGAACATGCACTTTCCACGTTTTCTTCCTGGATGTAAAGGGGAGAGCAAAGGCCTGAGGCCAAGCCCAGCTCAGGGCTCCTCATCATCCTCATTCTCCGTCTCCAGCTCCGCCAGCCTCCGCCTCAGCGCGTTCACCTTGGCCTGCAGCTCCTTGTTGTACTGGATAATGTTGATCCTTTCTTTTTCTGCTTCCTCCAGGAATCTGGAAGGCCTGTTCCACCTCAGGAAGACACCTGGAAGCCCAGAGACACCCAGGTCACCAGGGGTTCTTGAGACAAGGAGGAATTCGTGAAGGTTGCTCACGTTCCAGCAGCTCTCAAGTAAAGTGCACACAAGTTTGCATTTTCTTCCTTTTCCCTCCCTCCTAAATGGCTTCCCCCCATCCCTGCAAGCTTACCATCCTATTAAGCAAGGTTAATAAATGAAAAATGAGGGGGGTTCATTGGGTTCATTCCTTTTTTCCTCCTACACTTATCAGGCCACTCCATTTTCAGTCCCCACCCTGCTGTGACAGCCTGCTTGTGTCACTGTCATGAACTCTTCAGCACCTGTGGGATGGGGAAAGTTTCTGCAGCAGGAAATCCATTGCACATGGATTCTCCAGAATGGTCAGCAATGAAATCTGACAAAAAAAAACACAAAAGAGATATTGCCTGCAACAGGGAAATCAAACCTGGCTCACCTTCCCAGAGCTGCAGGCTCTGTGGGGCCACAGAGGGCCAGATGACAAGGCTGTTGGCCTCATAAAGAGGGTTCTGGAACCTGCTCAGCTCTTCAGGCCTGTTCACCCAGGACCAGAGGGACATGGTCTTCTGAGGCAGCTTCAGTTTAGCCCTAAGAAACCCACAGGAACAAGATCAGTTTTATACACTTGGATCTGTAAGGCTCTTGTTAGAACCACACAGACAAGGCCATGAGTTTTTCCATGTGCTACTCCCCCAGATAAGTTAATCCCTTCACCATCATGGCACAGGGTGTAAACTTGAAGCAATTTACTCAGCCTGGCTGATTACAGTTAGTTTTGAATAAACAAAATAACACTTGCAAGTCGGTTGCCTGCTGTCCAGGCAGAAATCAGTCATCTCCCCACTGTGGTTTCAGTGCCAGGGAAGGGAACCTGGGAAGGGATCAGGCTCCTGTCTAAAGGCAGAGCTGCATCAGGGAAGGATGGAAATGGAATTCTCGAGCACATAAAAGCAGTTTCATTGCTGGAATGGGCATGCCTGACAGGTCCCTCTGGTGGCAGGAAGGAATGGAGCACACAGAGCAAGCAGTGCAGTTTTCTTGGGGCAATCCAGCAGTTCCAGGGATCCCCATGCCTCAGATTCCAGCAAATCTCGTGCTGCCTGCACTGACAAATTGAACTGCCAGCCAGGCAGGAGATTCACCACTCCTGTGAATGCTTCAGACAGCACAAGATTAACATCAGACTTCAACCCCTGTGTGCTCCCAGGCTGACGTGCTCAGATGTGACAGGCAGGTTATTACACATAACATTCAATACTCCTCCAAATTTCAGCTTATTGGTTTCAAGTCTAACTTGGTTTTGCAGATGACTGGCTCAGCAGCCCTGCAGAAGGCAGCAGAGTCTCTTCTAAACCCAGATTACTTTAAGGACAGAGGGGTTTAGAGGAAGCTTTAAATTGCCTTCCTTCTCTGAAGTATCATTTCTTTTTTTCCCTCCCTATCTGGTGGCCTTCAGTCCAGCAGGAGACCCTCAGCCATGGCCTTACTGGAGCCAGGAGTCCTGAGGGCAGAACTGCCAAGCTCCAAACAGGAATCCAAACCTCCCTGGCAGCTGTGGGCAGCTCCAGTCCTTCTCCCTGTTTCTACTCCCATGGGGGTTCTCAGGACCACCAGGCCAGAGTCACATTCCTCCCTCACAGATTTGTCAGCTGTGGCCTTTGCCTGCCTCAATCTCCTCTTCCAGGCCTGCATGGACAAGTCTGCTTCCCACAGCTGTGACTCACATCAAATTCCAGCTGGTTATTCTTTTATGGAAAAGTTTCTATGTGAGAAACTAAATAAACTGGTGATGGGTGGAGATTTTTGGCCAGGCTGGATGAGGTTTGGAGCAACCTGGGATAGTGGAAGCTATCCCTGCCCACAGCAGGGGGTTGGAACCAGATGATCTTTAAAGTTTCTTCCAACCCAAACCATTCCACGATTCCGAGACCTTCTTTTAATCAAATTGAGCCCAACATTTAGAGGATTCAAGTCCAGCATCTTTACCAACCTTTCATTTTCATTGTTTCCCAGGAAGGTCCCAAACTGGGAAGCGTAGGCATGCTCAAAGAGCACGATGAGGAACTGCTCGTTGAACTCGAAGGAGCAGGGGAACTGCCGATGGATCTGCCACACACATTCCAGGAAGAGCAGGAACACCGGGGCCTCCCACTTCTGTTTGCTGTTGGAATAGGCTGACTGGGCACAGCGCTGCTGGAAAGGGTGGCCAGCCTAGAGGGAATCAGGGACAGCATCACACACCAAGGATTGGGATGCGAGGATGGGTGGAAAAAACACTTGAGAGCGAGTTCTGTCCGTGGAACAGCTCAGGCAGGCAGGACCAAGCTGTTAGGAATCATTATCCCTCTGCTGCCACTGCGGGGGCACCTCACATCTGGGATCCAGTTCTGGGCCCCTCCTGACAAGGAAGACATTGAGGGGCTGGAGTGTGTCCAGGGAAGGGTCAGGAGCAGCTGAGGGAGCTGGGAAAGGGGAGAAAAGGAGGCTCAGGAGGGACCTTCTGGCTCTGTACAACTCCTGACAGGAGGGGACAGCCAGAGGGGGTCAGGTTCTGCTCCCAGGGAACAGGGACAGGAGGAGAGGAAACAACCTCAAGTCACACCAAGGGATATTTAGATTGGATATTAGGAAAAATTTCTTCATGGAAAGGATTGTTCAGCCCTGGCACAGCTGCCCAAGACAGTGGTGGAGTCCCCATCCCTGGAGGGATTAAAAAGCCATGTGGATGTGGCACTGGGGGACACAGATGAGTGGTGGCCTTGGCAGTGCTGGGGAATAGCTGGACTTGACAATCTCAAAGGTATTTTCCCTGTGATTCTCTGACTGATTTCCTTTTCTCAGGCTGTGTTTGATCAGAGAATGTGAGCAGGAAAGCTGGGATGGGTGCACTGGAGCACCAGACTGCCAAGGTATAAAGAGCACAACTGAGGTTTTGTGATTTGGTCTGAACAGTTTTCTCTAATGAGATGAAAGAGATGAAACCTGGTCCAGTGGAAGGTGGAAGCTTTCCTCATGGCAGGAGGTTGGAATGAGAGGAGCTTTAAGCTCCCTTCCAATCCAAACCATTCTTGATAAGAGATGTTTGCCCTGAGCACACAAACCAGGCAGCTCCCCAAAATCAAAAACCTGCCACGAGAGGCAGTGCCAGAGGGACAAATGACTCAGGCAATGATGCTGCTCTTTAGGACAAAGGACACTCACACTCAGCAGGGCTGCAACATGGCCCAGCCTTCTGGCTGCCTCTCAGGCTATTTCCCAATCCCAGTGTCTCTGGAAGTGGCTGTTGTTCTGTCCAGGGGTGTTTCTTACCTGCAGCCACTCCCTCACTATAAGAGCCTCGAAGCCACGGATGGTCCTGCACCTTGGATCCAGGATGATCTGTGCCAGGGAAGTGACCTGGAGGGTGGAATCTGTTCCTTCACTGCCATGGACTAGCACTGAAGCGCCTTCCCTGGGAAAGGAAAAGGTGGGAAGGGATTAGAGTATGAATGAGCAGAACTCATCCCAGTGAATGCCATTCCCAAGAACACCAGTGTTGAGGATTTGCTGGCTCTGTACCACCACTGCAGCCCCATCCCACATGGATCCCCACCAACAGTGACCTGAGCTCTGCATCACCAAAGGCTCAGTGTCTTCCTGAGCAGTCTGGAACTCCAGATGCTTTCCCACACTGACAGAAGGTGCACAGTGAGATCTCCCTGGAGGTTCTCACTCTTTGGGATTAGCATTCCTCTGAGTTACAGCTTGGAAGTGCAACTCATCCCATTCCAGCCCTGCCATGGGCAGGGACACCTTCCACCATCCCAGGTTGATCCAAGCCCTGCCCAGCCTGGCCCTGGACACTTCCAGGGATCCAGGAGAAGCCACAGCTTCTCTGGGCACCCTGTGCCAGGGCCTCACCACTGTTATAATACAGAATTTCTCCCTAATATTTAATCTAAATCCTCCTTCCCTACCTATTCTTCACCTGTCTCCAAACTAAGTTTCTAACACTGTTTTCCCCTTTTTATCTTTCAGGCCTTTAAGATGCCGAAAGATCTGTCCTAAGCATTCCCTCCCCATGGAAAATACAACAGAATTCTCCTTGTCAGCCTAGCTCTGACCTCCAGATTCCAGATGAGGCTGGAACTGACCTTCCATGGCTCCAGGTAAACACAAAAAGCAAAGCTGAGGTTAAAAATTATGAAATCAGCCACTGTTCTAACAAGCCAGAAGGGTTTCATCACTGATCTTTCCCATTACATGCTTGCAGGAAAGAATTTCAGATAAAACTATTGATCCAGAGCAATCCTTTCCTGGCACAGGCAGTAATGAAACCAGCACTGTCAGAGCTTTTAAAAAGCACAGAGCTCCCATTTTAATGCAGCAGTGCTGTTTCACCATTTCAGCTGCATTTCAGCTGCTTGTGTGCCTGCAAAACACATTCCCCAGCTCCTATGAAAAGCCAGGTTTTCCCCTAAATTTTGGGATGGGCTTTTCCCACCCAGAGCCACAGATAAAATCAATTTAGATTCCTGCACCTGGCCTTACAAACCCTGGCACCTGACAGCAAATGTTGGCTCTGCAGCCTGAGGTCTGAGCATGAGTCAGCTGAGTCAGCAGCATTTGTGAAAGAAATGTCAGGTTAAAAGAGGTCACAAGCACTTAGAAGGGATGAGCAGGATTGCTTGGATAGGGCTAAAAATGGGAATAAAAAAATATAAGAGGGGAAAAGCACTGGACCAGTTCCTGGGGAAAACAAGGAGAAGACATTGTTTTAACCTCTGGAAGTGAGGTGTGATACTGGGAATTAGCAACTGAAAAGAAAAAGAGACTTCTTAAAAAATGAGACAGATATCTCTGTGTCCTCTTTTTCAGGCCATCAAACAGCATTTCAGATGGACCCATTTTAACCCAAAGCTTCAAAAAAACTCTCTAAATTAGCTTGGCTGCAACAGACACAGGACTATACCTTAAACACATGATAAAAAACCTTTTCTTAGCCGAGATTTCCTCCCTCCTCCTGATTTATTGGAGGAACATTCCTTCATCATGAGGAAACAGAATCTTCCACGGGTACAAGTGAGCCAGACCACGGTGGGCAGTGATTGATACTGCCAGGGGTATTTAATGAGCAATCTGTAACCAGGGAATGAACAACCCAAGCCTTTCTGCAGGAGATTTACCTGTCAATGCACTGAGCAGCCAGACAAGCTGCAGTCAGCAGCTCCTTGATGTGAGTGAGCCAGTTGGAAGCTTCCAGTTTACTGAGCCAGCGATCCATGTTGTGTGACTGGTCATTGCAAGCCTCCACCAGCTTGATGAAGCTCTCCTGAAGGATATTAAACCTTTGGGAAAAGCAGAACATTGTTGAAAGCACAAGGAAGGAGGACATGGATTATTTGGTATTTGTATATTGTGATTATTCATTCTTCTCTCTATGATGCTGTAAATAATCAGCAACAAATGTAAGTTCACAGAAAGTCTTTAGAAGCAAAACCAAACACTTCAAGTATCTGCCAGGAAATTCCTTATTTAACTGCTCAAGAGCTGGCCTACAGCTCCAGTAACATCACTGCATGTCTGTGTAGAAAGATTAAGGCTTCTACAATGTTCCCTAAAATTAAGGCTTTAAGAGAAGTTGAACAAGGCCAGACTAAGAGTCTGTTTAATTTAGTAACTTGTCTCCAAATGACTGAACAATATTAGATGTCCAGAGAACAGCACTGGACCACAGAATCATGGAATGGTTTGGGTTGCAAAGAAACTTAAAGCTCATCTCATTCCAACCCCCTCCATGGGCAGGGACACCTTCCCAGGTTGCTCCAAGCCCTGTCCAACCTGGCCCTGAACACTTCCAGGGATGGGGCAGCCACAGCTTCTCTGGACAAATCCTCTGGATAAGAGGAATGTGACAGCCACAGAACAAACCCTCCCCTGCAGAAGTTTTCTGGCCAGGTACCTGCTCCTTCCTGTGCAAAGGGGAACACAGGAAGGCTGGAGTGTGGCTGAAGACGGTCAGGAAAAGAAACAGCACAGGGAAATAGATGCCTGATGGCTGAAACCTGCAGCAGGCCGCTCAGAACAGGGAACCAAACAGAAAATCCATTTATCACCCACATATTTTGTTTTTTCCACAGAATGAACACAACCCTGTTGCCAGGAACCAGGACACACAAACCCCTCTTACAGGAGCAAACACTTCATGGAGCTATCACCACTCTGCCAGCGCGACCTGACACAGCCAAACTCGGGGCAGAGCCTGATCTCACCCACCTCTCGATGTATTTGTGAATCCTCCTCCACTGGGGGTAGTGCACCTCCTGCTCAAAGCCCCCTCCCTTGGCCCTGGCCTGCTGGGCCACGGTCAGAGGGCGGGTGTCGATGACGAAGCCGCGCCGGCCCGAGCGGAGCGTGGCGTTCACCAGCTTCTCGTCCTCCTTGCAGCGCCGCCCGTTGGTGCCAGTCAGGGGCTGGCTGCTCCTCAGCATGGCCTGGGGAGACACAAAACCATGCCTGAGGCACTGGGAGTGGAGAGAATCCTGGCTGGAGGTGCTTGAGCTCCAAGCCTTGCCCTGAATCTTTCAGTTGTTTCCAAGTTCGATGTCTTTTAAGGGTTGGATGTGTTTGAAATTGAACTGGAAATCCTTGAATCCAGCAATTTGTTGGCTGGGTGAGTTTTAAATGCCAGGCATCATCTTAGAGGCTGTATCCCCTCAGTTGTGCCTCAAGTAGCATCTTGGTGAATTACTGAGCTGCCTTCCTTGCTGATGGCTCCTTTATAAACCCTGGCAGTGTTATAAATCCCTGGAAGTGTTCAAGGCCAGGCTGAATGCAGCCTGACCTGGTGAGAGGCATCCCTGCCCATACCAGGGGGTTGGGAGTAGATGGCCCCTAAGGATCCTTCCAACCAAAATCATCCTGTGATTCTATGAAACCAACTTCTTCAGGATTGTCATTTTCCAGGTCTATTCCCAACTCTGTTTTTAAAACACTCAAATTGCTCATGTGTTAAAGGTGATGTTTTTACTCCATGGATGGACTAACAGACCCCAAGTCCACAGACTGGTGAGCTGGTGAGCTGAGATTTCTCTTCAGCAAATGCCTTTCAGTTTCAGAAGCACCTCAACAGCTCAAATCATAACAAACATGTGAGGGCAGCCAGTCAGCAACCCCAGGTACAGCTGAGAACTCAGAGCCAGGAGGGCAATGAGAGTGACAGCATTACTGCCACAACTGCAACACTCTGAGCCAAACACTGTTGTACTCCTCACATGGAACATGCACCATTTGGAGAAGGATAACTGAGCAAAAATCTTCCCTCAATGGCTTTCAGCTGAGCTGAGAAAAAGCAAAAAGCACAACTGATGTGGAGTAGGTGGTTGGCTGCTTTTAAAGCAAAGAAAATCCCAAGGTACTTCTGAGTCAGACTAGACAGCTTCAAATTGAAGCCTTACAAATCTTGGTCACAGGAGGTGAGAAAGCTTTGGAGCATTTGAGGAGACTGTATCAAGTTTGAAAGCTGCAGGTTGGACATCCCAGCTTCCTCAGAACTGGTTACATCAGCAAGAGACACAATTACACAACACTTTCATACAGTGCATTTCTTAATTACAATGTATCAGTCACTCCATTAGATTCTGGCTTGTCAAAGGCTGTGCAGGACCAAGACTTTGCTATTCCTAAATGGAGTTACCCTTCCAGGCTCAGAGAACAGATTGTTCTGATCCTCCTTACACAGTCACCCAGCAGGAGCAGCGTTGGCTCTGCTGTCACCACGGCTGTGACGAGGGCCCACCACTCACAGACAGGACAATGTGGCTCCTGCCATCCTTTCCATGAAAACTCTTGGCAGACACAGCCAGCCAGGGTGCCAGCAGTGGCTTTACAAGCCTCATCTTGTTCTTACTGCTGTAAACAAGCTCCTGCCATGCACATTCCCAACCCAGCAGATTAATGGCTATTTCTAGGATGGAGATTACTCATTTCCATCACTCAGAACCAGCTTCACCGAAGAAGCTGGAAAACAAACCAGGAGCTCTGTAAATTCCAGAGCGTGAAACCAACAGATTCCCACCCTTCCCTCAGGCACAAGCAGCCCTGAAGCCCAGCTCACCATCCCATTTTTCTTGTGGTAGTAGCTCAGCACTGGGAAGCGGCCGCCGTGGCGGAACAGGGCGACTTTGCGGAGCGCTTCGTCATCGATGGATTTGGGGACGATGACAACTGGAGGGTAGGAGGGACACACAGAGAATTCCTTGTTCACACAGCTCAGACGCCATTCATTGGTCTGAAAAACATCAGAACACAGCTTTGGGTCAGAAAAGATCCAAATATTATCAGAAAAGACCCAGATTAGATACAGGATAAAGCATACACACAGAGTCGTATTTGTGATCCACTTGCAGCACAAATTGTCCTTTAAGTAGACATTTACAGGGCTGACGACCCATTAATTTTTTCCAGCACATCCCTTGGTGCTCCCTGCAATCATCTCCTTGCAGCAGCTCCCAGGAGCTCATTCCCCAGAGTGCAGATGAAGCTCAGAAACAATGGCACAGGTACCTCTGGGTCTTGACTAACAGTTCCCCCCTTGGTTTATCCACATTCTCAAACAGCACAAAACCAACCCACGTGGGCAGAAATGGGTGACTGGGGCTTTAAATTATTTCACAGGCACAGCAGACAGCAAGGGGAGACCCACAGAAAAATGTACACCCACAAGAAGTGGGAAAAAAGTTGATTTAGTTACAGGGAATATGGGCCCAACCCCCCATCTGTGCTGAAAGAAGAATTCACAAGACAAAAGTGGCCAAGGAAGGCAAGAATTTCCACCCACTCCAGATCAAGCTGCTTTGAGGTTAAAATTTCAATTTAAACCTCTCCAGGTTGGGTGTTTTCCATGGCCTCAGCTACAGCTTTTCCTCCTAAAGTACCTTCTGGAAGCAGCCCAGCAGCCAAGCACTGAGTGAGCCCTGTGATGTAACTTCTCCAGCTCACAACAGCCAAAGTCCTGGGAAAGAAGTGCTGAATGTGGCACCTCACAGGCACTTGGCATGAGAATTCCAGCTACCTGATACCCAGGGTCACCCACAGGCCTTGGCTCCAGCTCAGGGAAAAGGTCAACAAGGAGCTTCTGCAGCAGGGAGGGACCTCAGAGATCCATCAAACCTCAGCTCATCTGAGTTCAAGGAGAGTTTGAAGCAGACAAAAAGGCAGAGGGATAAGGCAGGCAGGATAAAGTGAGAAAAGAGCACAACAGCTAAATTAGGCTGTGACAAAGCACACAAAATCCACATCAATTCAGGTCTGCTGACTTAACATTAATTAATTGCACATGTCTGATCAGAATTCCTTTCTTCCAGATCCTTACTACCTCTTGCCACACACCTCCTGATTGCTACCTGCTTATATAAATCTACCTGACTGGCTCCCTGGTCCAGTGGAAAACTGGGATCAATTCAGGAATGTCTTCTGGCAATGAAGCCTTTCCATCAGCTGCACAAGCTGATCTGACTCACAACACTACTTCAGCAGCAGCAGCTCCAAGGCATGGGATGTGTGGCTTAGGAGACAGGAAAATTGTCCTTTTTGGTGGCAGCCTAAAAAAGATGCCGGGAAAAAATAAACATCAGCATCAAGAGCAGCAATTGCTGCCTGTTTGCAGCAGCCCAGCTGGACAGTTTTGCACCATCCCTGCTATAACCTTATTTCATTATTCATTAGCCTCAAAATAGCTCCTCTGAACAGCTCCATTTTATAAAAAGCAGAGCTTCTCCCAGATGCAAAAGTCAAATTGCCTCTGGCCATCGTGTTATGAGCAGAGAGGAAAACTTCTGGGACACAAAAGGGATGTGGCTGGTCACAGCTCCAGCTTTGAATGCACCAGCAATGGGATTTTTAGCAGGGTTTTTGGGGTGTCTGTGTTTTTTTTTTTTTACATAGGAGGGTGTGCAGTTTGATTACCATGAACAAAATATGCATGGATCTGGAATACCAAAGTGATTAAAAACCTCACTGTGACACGGGATGTGGAGAAGGCAAAACCAGAACTCTGGGGAAGGTGTGGGAGACTGGCTGTCACTGGCACCACCAGTATGGAAAGGAATGCAGGAGCAGCACCTGATTTATCCCCCACTCTGGTAATTTAACCCTGCCCACAGCCTGCTCTCCTCCCCATTTACACCAGAGACAGACGATCCTGTTATGTCATCCCGGTGTCATTTCCATGGAAAGGAGGAGGAGCCTGGCAGCACTTGGCACCATTTGTCTTCCCTCCAACAGCTCCTGCTGCAGAGAATCCCATTAACCTCTGCACTGCCAGCTCCAGGCTGCCCACATCAACTCCTTTAGCTTTGGCCTGGCTGGGATTTGGAAGTAAAAAGGTAACTGGAAGAGCAAGGCAGCAGCAGAGGAAGCAGAAGAACTGCAGGGAAAAGGATGAAGGCAGACCTCACTTTCAACCAGGTAATTGTGCTGTGTGAAACTCAGGGACCCTTAATTCTCCCAGAAAGACATCTGAGCTTTTAGGAATCAAAAAAAGTTAAGGGTAAAAGCAGCAAAGGGATGAGGGCTGAGCAGAAAGGTGAGAGAACTTCAGAGAAAAAAGAAAGCAGTGATTTCTAAACCCACTGCAGGGTCAACTCTTGGATTTCTACTTTTCTTGTCCTAATACTTGTTTTAGATACATTGATTCCCAAATGTCCAAGCTATCATTCCTCCTAAAACTTAAAATTTCCAGGAGAGGTCATTTTCCACAAAACATTGGGAAACCAGTCAAGCTCTACCAATAGGCCCCCCCCAAAAAAAAAAAAAAAAACCCAGCATGGATCTTGGGAGATCCTGCAAAGCAGCAAAGCCAGAGGCCATTCCCAAGGGACAAGCCCTGCTGGGATCAGATTGTGCATGGACAAGGAGCAGAAGAGATGTAAAGATTGATGCTTGTCTCAAAAGAGAAAAGTATGGCTCACAATTACCATTTAACCTGAGCCCAAACCCAGAAAACTCTGATTTTTATAAGGAGCTCTGAAATGAAGATGAAGTTGAGTTGTTCAGAACCCTGAGATCTTTCCTGCTAAAAAGGGAAAGAGAGGAAAAAGGGAGGGGAAAAGGAAAGAAAAGAGAGAAAAAGACAGGGAAAGAAAGAGAAAAATAGGAGAAAGAAAAAGGCAGGAAAGAAAAAAAAAAGGGGGAGGAAAGAAAAGAGGGGGAAGAATAAAGAGAAAAGGGGGAAAAGAATAAAGAGAAAAAGGGGAAAGAAAAGATGAAAGAAAAAGGAAGAAAAGAGGGAAAGAAAAGGAGAATGAAGGAAGTGATGTTCTTGGCAACAAAATACCATTATGTTAATTAAACATTTATATAACATAAATACCTTAATGTTAATTACCCTGTCAGGCCTCTTCACTTCATTTTAGGAAAGTGAATTTCCAGAGTTAGTTTGCAGCGTCCTGCAGTTCTGGAATTTGGCAGAAGAGAAACCTCTTGGCTCTCCTCTGACTGCTCAGAGAAAATCTGAACCCCTGCACATACTCTGAATTCCTTTCAGCCCCTCACTGTGCAGTCAAGAATACAAATTACATATTATATTACCTAAATATTTAATGTACTACCTAACTTTTTAAAAGAAGTATTAACTTTTCCTCTGCACTTTGCCATTAGAGAGTGTTGAAAACAACTCTCCTGTAGCAGATAAATGTGGGATTAATAAATTACTAGAGCTCTAGGGTGGGTGAAATAGTTTTTGACTTGTTATACTACTGGGGAAGGTACAGATCCAGATGGATGATTTAGCAGAGGCAGAAACCTTTGGAATTCCACTCATCTGACTTCTGGGAGAAAGATTTAAATCAGCCATTTCCTTGTTCCAGCCTGTCACATAAAGCAGTGTCATCACAGAACAGGAATTATTTGAGCAACAAGACATTTATCTGCTGTTCAGGAGATGTAAATCACTGGAAGGTGGCTTTTGACCCCACTTTGTTCGAAATGTGAAGTTTGGGGTTAAAAAGCCAAGAATTAATCAACAGCTGTCAGACATGGAGATGTTAAAGGAAGGAATGATTGCCCTGGAAATGTGCTGCTAAAAAGTAATGAGGTTTTTAAATGTAATTCTTACATGTTCAGAAAGGCAAGAGATTAATAAATGAAGTTTTAAATCCTTGAAAAAATAAGGAAAAAAGGCACATCAATGGATCCATGTGCTGGATATGATAACAGTTTGTCTGTCTTTGGATGGCAGAGGAAGATAAGACACATGAGAGTGCTTTAATAATGAGACAAAACCAGCAAGGCCTCTGAACCCCTTTACTTTAATTTTCTGGTGATTTCATCAGCTGAATTTGGTCAAGCTGATCACATTATTAAGTTGTTACTCATAGCCAGGAAGTGATTCAGGCTGCAGACAAGCTGGGCTGCAGACAAAAGCAACTAAAAATGAAAAAAAAAAATCAATGTTCTTGGATGCTGCACTAATGGATGTGGGCTCAGAAACCTGAGCTGCTGGAGCAAGAGCACAGAGTGGATGTGAAACAAAGACCTGGAACACAGAGATGCAAATCCAGGGAATTATTAGAACAGGTTCCCAAGATAGTTCCCACTCTACCAAATTCAGCATCCTAAAAGGACACAACAGGCACAAGAGCAATTCCTACCCAAAACAAAATCTGTGCTCAGCAACACCTGGAAAAAGAGAAGTGGAAGTTTCCTGCTTTTTGAACCTCCTGAATATTTCCCCAGCATCAACTGAAGGAAAAAAGTGTTTCAAACTGGACACCTTCATTGTCAACCTCCTACAGAGCAATCTTTTTAAACCAAGGTCATTTCAATGAAGGGCTTGGCAAACATTCTTCTCATTCTGCTCCAGATCAAAATTAAGAACAACAAAGCCAGGACAAAGGATCTTAATTTGTTCTCCCAATTAGAGAACCATCCCCAAAGGCCAAAAACATTTCCTACCTTTGTGATTCCCTGCAGAAGGCCTCAAACCTCCACTGGTAGAAGGTGAAGCAGCAAACAAAGATCTGATGTTACAGAGGGAATATTTCAACAACACTCACTTCTCACCCAGGCACCAAAGGGAATTTTAACCACCTGGGATTTCCAGGCCAGCCACTAATGGGTGAAACAGTTCCCAGAACATCCAAGTGCAAATCCCTCAAATCCCACTCACCACTGAGCTGAGGAGCTCAAACTCCTGTTCCAGCAAGAAGGAGGCCCAGCCATCCTCCAGGACCTCAAACATGGGCCGGTAGAAGAAGGGATACATGAGGGTGACTGAATCCAGGGTGGAAAGAGCCTGTGGGGACAAGAGAAATCATGGAATCACAGCTGGGGGTTGGAAGGAACCTTAAAGCTCATCCCATTCCACCCCTGCCACGGCCAGGGATACCTTTCACTGTCCCAGGTTGCTCCAAGCCCCATCCAACCTGGTCTTGGGACATTTCCAGGGATGGGGAGTCCAAAATCTCTGGAAAATACCCCACAACCCCACGTGAAATATTCCAGATTCTACTTTGCCTTTCAAAACATGAAAACCTAACTGGAAACAATAATAATAAACAAAAGCTCTTCAGGCTGAGGTGATTCAAGACCTGCAGGTTTTGTGGCTGAGGGGAACTGCTCACCTCAATGGAGCTGGCAATGTTCAGGCATTCCTCCATCCCTGGGATGTCCAGCTGGATAATCCTCAGGTCTTTGCATTTGATGACAATGGTGCCCAAGGAGCCCACAAACCTACAGCAGAACAGGGGATGAGAGTCCCATAAAAACAGGATTCCCTAAGGCAGAAGTGTCACAGCCCTTCCTGTGAGGCTCCATTAGTGGCAATTTGTCTGCCACTAATTATTTCACGAAAATAAAGAAACAAACATAATTTGTTATTTTCTATTTGCAAGTTTGGCTTTATTTTCATTTATTCCATCCTTTTGCTGTGGCAGGGAGTGGAGGTATTACATGACAAATATTACACCATTGTGAGGGTGCCCAGAGGAGCTGTGGCTGCCTCATCCCTGGAAGTGTCCAAGGCCAGGCTGAGGACTGAGCCTGGGAAGAAATTCCCTGAGGTTACCACTCCTTTGCTCCTTTCCTCTCTCAGAAACACAGAGGGAAATCAGGAACAACTCCATCAGCACCAGCAACTCCCCCATCCCAGGCTCTGTGCCTTTTTTTTTTTTAATCACTGCTGCCTGATTTCTCCAGTTTTCCTGGCAAAAGGGAACTCTGTTCTACCAGATTTTCTCAAAAGGATTTAAAAACTGGGGAAGGATTTTGTAATGAACGAAAAACTGAAGTGTTATCCTCAAGCTGGAAAAAGGGCCAAGGTGAGGGAGCAGAAGACAATGACCAGGTGAGATGGGGCAGACACTTGATGAGGGGCAGTGGTGCAGGTAAAGCAGAAGTGAGGGGGAAAAGAGAAATCTCTGAGTTTTCTGTAGTTAAAAGGGGATGGACAAGAAACATGTGGAGCTCTGCACCTACAATGGAGCTGTACCACAAAAAGGACATTGCCAAAGGGTTACTGATCCCTACAACAGCTGCAGAAGTGAGGGATGGTGCTGCTGAGCAGCAGGAGATGATCTGGGGCTGAGCCAGTCCAGAGCCCAACACTGCCACCAGTTTTGGAGGGTGACACAAAGTGAATCCCTTCAGCAGGGCTCTGATGCCCCTCTCTGTGCACAGCTGCATCCTTTATAAAGGGCTTCAAGGGTGGATGGATCCACTGAGCAAGGAACACAGAGCAAAAGGGATTAAACACAAACATTCTGACTCTCTGCAAGACCAAAAACCCAACCTTTGAGATGGAACATCAAACATGAATATGCAAACAGGATGGGATCCCTGTCCTGGACCCTGAGAGAATCATTTAGGTTGGAAAAAGATCATCGAGTCCAAGCTGTGACTGATCCCCACCTTGTCCAGCCCAGAGCACTGAGTGCCACATCCAGTCATTCCTTGGACACCTCCAGGGATGGGGACTCCAAACCTCCCTGGGTATTCCAAGGATTAAGTCACCCTTTCTATGGAGAAATTCCTCCTCGTGCCCAACCTGAACCTCCCCTGGCACAGCTCTATGCCCAGAGCATCCTTCCTGCTCTCCCCATCGGGATTTGGGACAGCTGCGGCTCCAGCCGCCCTTTCCAACCACGAGGCATTAGGGATGGGCAGGCAGGGAAAAGGGAATCCTCACCTTTTGTCGATGGAGTCGATGTTGGAGTGGAGCAGCCACAGCTCCTCGGCGTTGTCCTGGCGCCGCGAGGAGAAGATGAGGTGGTGGCCGGTCAGGCACAGCGTCCCCTCCACGGCCAGGTGGAACGGGCGGTGCAGCACCACGTTATCGGCCCGGGGCGTCTTGATCAGCTCGGCGAACTCCATGCTGGACGGGAAGGCGGGGAGAACTCACTGCGGGAATTCACCGGGAAAACGCGGGGGAACCTCGGGAGCACCGGCAGGACCGGGCTGGGAAAGGCGGGGAGGGTCTGTGCGGTCCCACCCGGGCAGCGGGGGCATAACCCGGGGTGGCGGCGCTCCCTGGGGACCGGGAGCGATGCGGGCAGCGGGAGAGACCCGCACAGGCCGCCCCTTCTCCCTCAGGGCCGGACCGGGGGTGTCGGAGGATGCTACAGAGGGGAGCGCGGTGGGAAATGCGGGGAGACCCTCGGTGCTGACTCGGGAAGGCCGAGGGCGCCGGGGAGCTCCGGGACCCCCGGGTCCCCCAAGATTCCCGGGATTCCCAGGAGCCGCCGGCGGAGCGGGATGGGCCGGAAGCGCCGCCCGGGAGCCTCCCGGGTCACGTGACGCGCACCTGGACCAATCCGCGCTCCCGATCCTCACAGAGACAGCGAAGCGCTTAAAGAGTCCGGTGTGCAGCACGGCCCCGACACAAATGTTCCGCGGCACTTAATGGTAATGGGCGGGGCTTCGGGCGGGGCCCGTGAAGGGGCGTGGTCTGGAGCGGGAGCCAATGGGAGAGGATGGGCGGGGTCCGGGGTGGGGCTTGGCGAAAGCGGGCGGGAATGGGGATAGAAAGGGAATGGAGCCGGCAGAGAGAAGGAATGGAGTGCGCAAGGATTGGGAATGGAGCGGGAATGGGGATAGAAAGGGAATTGAGCCGGCAGAGAGAAGGAATGGAGTGGGCAAGGATTGGGAATGGAGCGGGAATGGGAACGGGCAGGGATTGGGAATGGAGCGGGAATGGGAAGAGAGGGAATAGATCGGGCGGGGAATGAGAATAGAGAGAGTGGAGCAGGCATAGGGAGGAAATGGATCGGGCAGGGCTTGGAATGGAGCGGGAATGAGAATAGAGAGAAAACGGAGCCGGCAGGGAACAGGCAGGGATCGGGGATGGAGCAGGAACAGGCAGGGATCGGGGATGGAGCAGGAACAGGCAGGAATCGGGGATGGAGCAGGAACAGGCAGGGATCGGGAATGCAGCAGGAACAGGCAGGGATCGGGGATGGAGCAGGGAACAGGCAGGGATCGGGGATGCAGCAGGAACAGGCAGGGATCGGGAATGCAGCAGGAACAGGCAGGATGCCGGAGCCCCGGGCAGGGCAGGGATCAGGGCTGGGCTCGGTCCCCGCCGCATCGGCAGCCGCAGTTTGGGAACAAACCCGCGGGAATTGGGCGCACACACGGCCAGGTCCCTGCTGAGCCCAGCCCAGCGCCGTCCCGCTCCTGCTAAAAACGGGGAAAAGGCCAAAAATTCATCCTGGCCACAGCACACGCGGTGTTTTCTGCAATCCCGCCCAGGTTCGTGTCCAAAGCCGCGCAGCTGTGGCAGGGACCGGCCCCTCAGGCTTCCCCAGCCGAGCCCCCCTGTGCTGGGTCATCCCGGAGTTTGTGTTTCCATAGGGAATTACGGAGTGCTTTGGGTTGGAGGGACGCTAAGGATCATCCAGTGCCACCCCCTGCCATGGGCAGGAACGTCTTCCACTATCCCAGGTTGCTCCAAGCCCCGTCCAGCCTGGCCTTGGACACTTCAGGGATCCAGGGGCAGCCACAGCTTCTCCAGGAAACCCTATGCCAAGGCCTCACCACCCTCACAGCCAACAATTCCTTCCCAATATCCCATCTATCCCTGTCCTCTGGCAGTGGGAAGCCATTCCCCTTGTCCTGTCACTCCATCCCTTGTCCCAAGTCCCTCTCCAGCTCTCCTGGAGCCCCTTTAGGCTCTGGAAGCTGTGACACTGCCAACATCCCACAGCCAGAGGTGCAAAGTCAGGGGTGCATAAGCTTGAGTGCTTTTCCATGGTTTATTCCTGTAAAGTGCAGCCCTGTCAGGAAGAGCTTGGGCACACCTAAAACCCAAACCTTACCACTAAATTTATTAGCAGAGGTGTGAGCAGGAATGTGGATCCCTGGAAGCGTCCAAGGCCAGGCTGGATGGGGCTTAGAGCAATCTGGGATAGTGGAAGGAACAGAACTGTTGAGCTTTGAGGTCCTTTCCAACCAAAATTATCCTGTGATTCCAAGCTAAATCCAAGGCTGGTGATGCTGAAATCCAGCACTTACCCTGAGAGTATCTGTGAGAGTGAGAAGGGCTGGCCACTAAAACCGTGTGCTCCCAGGAAAATTGGGGTTCTAGGAAACGGGAAAAAGATGAAGGACTCTCCAGATTTTCAGGGAAAAACAAACAAACAAACAAACAAAAAAAACACCAAAAAACAACAACAACAACAACAACAACAACAAAAAACCCACCAGATTTTTCCTGAAGAGGGGCTTTGCTCTCTGCCCTGACCATTGGGGTTGCTGGAAGGCAGGGTGGATCCAGGTTCTGATCCAGAGCCAAAGATCTCCCAGATCTCTCAGATCTCCCAGATCTCAGTCACCCCTAGAGGCTCCGGCTCCTCAGCCTCCACCTGCTTTATCTCTGGCGAAGAACAAAGCCAAAGCCTTGGCAATCGGGTCATCAGCCACTCCTGGGGCTCCCTCTGGAGGGGACCGAAGGCTCCTGGTGCCGCCCTGCCCGGGATTGCTCCCGGTTCAAGGCTGTTCAGCCCCTGCCCGATGGAATCAGCCTGAGTGGATGCCAGCGGGCAGGGGTGGGTGACAGCCTGTTCTGGGCAATTGTCCCTGAGAAGGATTGCAGAGGTGTTTGGATTTGGTGACCTGATTTTTTATCCTTCCCCTGGTGCTGAGTTCAGCCCAAGTTTGTGTCCAGTTTGCTGCCCGTGTGTCTCCTTAATGCTGGCAGTTTTGGTGATTCCAGTGCCTGGGAATGATTTGAAAATCTAATTTATGACATTTTAATCTTTTAGATAGATGCAAAGATTCACGGTAAGGACAATTAATTCTCCTCTTATGGGGGTTTGCACTGATTCACATCATCAGAGAGAAGAGGGGTCTCTGGGTGTATCTTGGTAGTTTGAATTGCAAGAGGCCTTGAAACTCATCCAGTTCCACCCCTGCCATGGCAGGGACACCTTCCACTATCCCAGGTTGCTCCAAGCTCTGTCCAGCCTGGCCTTGGACACTTCCAGGGATGAGGAAGCCACAACTGGAGTGGCTTCAAAGGAAAACAAAAGATTTCAGCCCCACAGGCAGTGGGGAAACAGCACTGCTGCCTCTGTGAAGGAGGGAAAAGGCAAATTTGGGCCGTGGCTGCACATGGAGGGACTGATTGTCACCCCAGTGTTGGTCCTGACAGCTCTGCAATCCTCAGGGAATGTGTGGGAGGGGATCATCACCCAGCTGAGAGAAAAACCCACCACATACAGCCCCCAAGTCAGGGATATATTGGATATTACACAGAGAAGAAGGAGTTAGAGGTGCACTGGGAATGTGCCTAAGAAGAGGAGGGGGTGGCACTGAGATGGGATTCACTGCCTGCCTTTTTCTGTCCTTATGCTGTCGGGAAAACGAGGTTTGTACTCGTTTGTACATGAACATGCACTCATTGTGTACTCTGGAATTTGGTTTGAACGTCACCTCTCCCAGAGGAGCCCCTGAACGTGGCAGGGAGACCCATCCTGCCTTGATTTTAGCCTTGTAAAATCAGGAGCAGCAACACTTGGAGCTGCTCCCTGCGTTGTGACACTGCCTGGCACAGCTCAGCCCTGATACCGGTCAGCAAACATTGCCCCAGTCTCGGGAACAATGGGGAACGTGGGGAAGGGAACAACTCCCCTCTTGTGCAATTAAACACTGCTGCCTGGCCAGCCTTATCTCTGGGACCTGCACATCTCACCCTGCCCTGCATTCCCCCTCCATGGGAGGGATCCCAACCCACAGGCTGGGCTCTGAACACCAACAGTTTTGGGATAATCTCATGGCTGGGGTACAGACTCAGCCCTGAGTGAGGCAGAGAACTCTGGATCACAGCTGGGATGATGGGGAGCAGCTGAGGGAGCTGGGAAAGGGGCTCAGCCTGGAGAAAAGGAGGCTCAGGAGGGACCTTGTGGCTCTGCACAACTCCTGACAGGAGGGGCAGCTGGGGGGGTGTGTTGTTCTCTTTTCCCAAATAAAAACAATGAGGGGAAACAGCCTCAAGTTGTTCTGTGGGAGGTTTAAGTTGGATATCAGGGACGATTTCTTTATGGGAAGGGTTGTCCAGCCATGGGATAGGACAGTGGTGGAGTCCCCATCCCTGCAGGATTTTAAAGCCATGTGGATGTGGCACTTGGGGACGTGGCTCTGTGGTGCCCTTCACAGTGCTGGGGGAGATGTTGGACTCACTGATCTCAGAGGACTTTACAACTTAAATATTCTGTGGTCTATGGGTTGTACAGGTATTTGTGAGGATGGATTTGGTCCATAATAGCTGATAATGTCTCAAGGAGGCCTTTCCAGCTGCTGGAAGCAGGTGGCTCCAGGCACCAGCTGCTTTTCCTTGCTCTGACAAAGCCTCCTAAGAATCCCCATGAGCAGAAGCACAAACAGAAATTGTCCAAGCAGAAGGAAATGCAGCTAAATCAGTGCCCTCTGCCAAATGCCCAGAGATTCCTCCTGCCAGAGCCCTAAATGCCCAGCCATCTGCTTCCCCCTGCCCTGGAATGTGGAGAGCTCTGCCAGGAAGCTTGTCTGTCCCCAGCAGGAATCAGGGCTCCTCCTGTGTCTTCCTCTCCTGCCTGGAGAGAAGGATCATGAACTGTCTGGGTCTGTTCCTGAAAATCCCCAGGGCATGGGGCAGACCCTGGGGAGCAGAGCTGTTCCTCTCCCTGCTCTGGAGTCACCCTTGAGGCCACATGTCCCAAACCTGGAGCGATTCCCTCAATTTTGGGCTTTCCAGAGAGCGAGTTCCGCTCCACCACGTGTGCACTGACACCAGCAGGGGTTTGCCTGTGGAATCCAAGGAGTAATTGGCTGCAGGATGGCAGAGGATCACCCTCCATATGCTGCAGCCCCGTGACCATTTGCCTCTTGGACGAGCACTGGTGTTTTTCAGGGCTCTCTCTGTGCTTGTTTTCATTCCTGAAACAGTTTGTGATCCCATTATCCCAACACCCAGCAGCTTCACTCTCTGATGTTTTCCCAGGAAGAGCAGCAAGCACAAGGTAGAGGAGGTTTGTGGCTGCTGGGAATCATCTGTGAGTGCAGTGACCACATCCACAGGGATAAATCCAAGGCAGCCACGAGGCCAGCTGGCAGGGCCAGGCCATAGACAGGACATGAACATCTCCTGGCTGCCCAAAAAAGGGATCCACAGTGGGCAGCTTGCTGGGGATTGGTGTCTGTGCTAACTCCTGAGCCCTGCCTCAGAGCCAGTTTGCCCAGACCAAAATTCTGCCAGGGGCTGGGGGAAATTTGGTGTCTGAGCCTGGTCCTGGCATTGCTTCATTCTCTGGTGTGGATCCAGCCAAGGCCCTGGAGGAGAAAGAGGCAGAGAGAAAAACCCTTCCATGAAGAAGCAGAGAAATCATCCTGTTTATATGAAAATTGCTCAAAAAGCAGGCAATTCAGCTGGAGCTGATTTAGATGTCGTTTTCCACTTTACATCCAGTGGGATGTCTGAGCTCACAGCGTGTCCTGGGAGCTGCCATCCACAATTCCTCACTAAACCCCCCCAGCAGGGCCCATCCTCCTGGCAGCTGGGAAGAGGGAGCCTGCAGGTGTGGGAGAGCTTCCCAGCCAGCATTCCCAACTCCACATCAGGGATTTGGCAAGCAGAGAGCGAGTGGGCAGCTCTGAAGTGAGACTGCAGGAGGAAGGAGGGTGGCAGGATGAGGCAGACAGACAGATGGACCCCACACTGCACTCACAAGTGTTCCTCAGGGCTGAGATTACATCATTAATTATTTTTAGCTCATTTTCTTTCTTTTTTTTTTTTTTTTCCCCCCTCCAGGGAATAACGAGTTTCTGGTGAAGCTTTTCCATTTTGTCACAAGAAATCAGGGGACACTTAGTAATGCTCCTGAGGAAAAGGGATTGGAGTGCTGGTAGGTGAGAGCTGGGCACCTGAAGAAGAGAAGGATCCAGGGAGACCTCAGAGCCCCTTCCAGAGCCTAAAGGGGCTCCAGGAGAGCTGGAGAGGGACTTGGGACAAGGGGTGGAGGGACAGGACACAGGGAATGGCTTCCCACTGCCAGAGGGCAGGGATAGGTGGGATATTGGGAAGGAATTGTTCCCTGTGATTGTGGGGAAGCCCTGGCACAGGTTTCCCAGAGAAGCTGTGGCTGCCCTTGAATCCCTGGAAGTGTCCAAGGCCAGGCTGGATGGGGCTTGGAGCAACCTGGGATAGTGGAAGGTGTCCCTGCCCATGGCAGGGGGTGGGAATGGGATGAGCTTTAAGGTCCCTTTTCACCCAAACCATTCTGGAATTTTAAATTTAACATTTTTCTGCCAAACTTTTTTTGTATTTTTATTTTTTTCCTCATATTTTTTTTTTTCTCCTCCTCAGTTTATGAAAATCTTTTCTTGCTGTGGAAATCTCCAGGCACTCCCCAGGGACAAACCTCCAGGTCTCTTTGCTCCTGGAGTACACAGAGTACACAGCCTGGTGCCAGAATTATTTGGAATTATTCTGAGTGAGTGAGAACAATTGCTCAGGTACAAACAGTCCCCAAACCTTTCCCTTTATCAGGACCTGAGTATGAAGGGTGGGATATCTGATCTATCATCTGTACTTGGCTTGTTAAAATTTTCAGGGGGGAAATTCCAACCTTTTAATAGATTCAAGAACCATTGAATTCTGAGGAAACCACTCAGGCCACTGCACAGGGGTCTGATATATATTTAATATGTTGATGAGCCATGATCTGATTTTTTAGGTGAGTGACTTTCAGAGAGAGTCTTGCTTTGGATATGATTTATTCCAGGGGCTTGGAGACTCCTGGTGGGAGAAAAATAGAAAAAAAGAGAATTTGGTGACCTCAGTGGTTACAAAGGTTTTCCATTGGAGAGGAGTGTGAAATAAAGGGCATTAATGAATTTATCTTCACCTGCACTTGGGTTTAAGTTGAAAGATAATGAAACAGATATTTATACAGTGATTACAGGTTGCAATAGAGACAACTGTGATTTCTTTGGAGGCTACAAGGAAGCACTATTATAAGCCCCCCATGGCAGGGGGCTTGGAACTGGATGATCTTCAAGGTCATTTCCAACCCAAACCATTCCATGTTCCTCTGATTCTGTCATTCAAGAACAGGATTGTTCTACCACCTGTTTCTGAAAGAGAAATGAGAATTATGTGAGGTGATGAATTGTTTATGAACTGATTTTTTATTACTACTATTTAGAAGCTGTGGTGCTTTGGAAATATAAATTTGGCTGCTTTTCCATGAGGCTTGGCTCAGGTTCTTTCTGTCCTGGGAGCTGCATATGTTGGGGTAACTCTTAACAACTCCAAAACTGGGTTCTTGTGGTCTGACCCAGTTTGGGAACTTGCCAGATCATTCCTGAGAAAGCTGAATCCTGAATTGCCTCTTGAGGAGCATAAATCAACACCTCTTCAAAACCAAACCCTCCCGGGCTTGATGGAGCTTAGAAAATTTTGTTTTAGTGGGTAGGGAGATTTGAACCTCCTGGAATCACAGGATGGTTTGTGTTGGAAGGGACCCTCAAGCTCATCTTGTTTCACCCCTCTGCCTCTTCCACTGTTCCAGGTTGCTCCAAGCCCTGTCCAACCTGACCTCACAATCAGGGAAAATGGTTTTAAATGGAGCTGGAACCACCCTCTGGTGTTGTCAGTTCAGCAGTGACTGCTGAGGCTGTGCTGAGTATTTAAGATCAAATATGAACAGGCTGAGTTAGGATTTGTTAGGCTGAGTCTCTTGAGTAGCTTGAGGTATGAACCATTGCTATTGGGGAAAAAAAAAGGTTCTCAGTGTGGGAGTAAATGTCCTCTCTGTTGGATGCAGAGAACTGAAAATCTTTTCTACCAGAATCCAATTAACGATCCCAGCTAATAAAGAACAAGTGGCCAGAGTACCAGTGACAAAGAGATGAGAGCCAGGGCAGCCCAGCAGAGTCAGGGATGCTCCCACCAGCTGAAATGCCTTTTGTTCCACTCCCTGTTGCTGGCAGTGGGATAAATTTAGAGCTGTGACTTGTCATTTTGGAAATCAAACAGGACACGGAGCCAGCGAACGCTGGAAAAACGTCCAGCTGTGCTGGAACTCAGCAGCAGTGCTGGGAAGTCTCTTTAACTGTAAGATCAGACACAAAGCAGAGCTGCTGTTGCAGTCCTGTGCCTTTTTTTAAAAAATATATTTTTTTAAAATGCAGTCACAGAATCATTAAGGTTAAAAAAGCCCTTTAAGATCATTGAGTCCAAGCATTGACCCAGCCCCACGTGTTCACCACCAGTCCCAGCACCTGGGTGGCCTCCCAGTGTCTCCCCCCCAACAGGGAATGTGGAGCCTACAGGGAATGTGGAGAGGGATAATTTACAGGAGCCTGAAGTGACAGGACAAGAGGGAATGCCTTCAACTGAATGAAAGTAGGTTTGGATTGGATTGGAAGTTAGGAAAAATTGTTCCCCATGAGGGTGGGGAGGCCCTAGCACAGGGTGCCCAGAGAAGCTGTGGCTGCCCCTGGATCCCTGGAAGTGTCCAAAGCCAGACTTGACAGGACATGGAGCAATCTGGGATAGTGGAAGATGTCACTGCCCATGGCAGAGGGTTGGTCTAGATGTCCTATAAGGTCCCTTCCAACCCAATCCATTCCAGTATTCTATTCTATGATGCTATAAATAAACTTTAGTTATTAAAAGTGAGATTCAATAATAATAGAAGTGGTGATGTCTTCATTGCCTGGAGATTTTCAGCTCATGACTGGATATTCCTCACCAGGGAAAATTTTCACCACAAATGCAACTCCACAACTTCTGAACTCCAGGAGTTCTGATTCCTTTCATTCCTCTTTCTCCCTGTATTCCTGAGAGCTGCTGTGATCTGGAGCTGCCCTAGGGAGCGCTCACACTCCAATTTAAACCCTGCCATGTTCCCAAAGGGTTGGCACAGCCCCAGGAGCTGCTGTGCCCCAGGACAACCAGCAGGTTCACCAGATCCCAAATGCAAGTTCTGCACTGGCCATAGACCAAAGACCACACCCAGTGTTAGGGTAGAAATCCACTCTTTTGGAAGCTTTGGAGCTGGAGTTTTGGAAGTTTAACCCCATGGGGATGGCCAATGCAGGCCATGCTTGTGCCATCTTCCTGCTGCACAGCCCAGAGCTCACCTGAGAGACATGCCAAGGACTTGGCTTCAAATTTTTAGCTGGGAAGAGCCAGAGGAAAGTGAAGAGATCACAGTTCCTTTGCTGTTTCCCTGTCTGAGCCATTCATCCCTTTGCCTTTCCTTTCCCTGTGTTGAACGAACCAAGAGCAGTGGGAAAGGGAGGTCCCGGGGGCATCACGATTGCAAGGTGGCAAATGAGGGAAAATAACCCCAGATTTACATCAGGAGGATGGACCAGACATTTATTGCAGCCATTTTTGAAAATATTTCATTTCCTGGTGCAGGGTTCAGCTCCTGTCAATGACATGAGGACCACAGAGGTCACTGCATGCTCCAGGGAAAGAAATGAGCCAGATGAAGACATCTGTGCAAAGCCAGAGATCTGCCTGGGGGAAAATGGTTCCAGAATTTCTGGGATTTAAAAAACCACCAAATTATATCAAGGATGGATCATAGCCCATTCAAAACCACAGGTTTGGGGTGGTGGTTTTTTTTTTGTTGTTTTTTTTTTTTTTTTTTTTTTTTTTTTTTTTTTTTTTTTTTTTTTTTTGTGAAGGAACATAGAAGATCTTTCCTCTCCTCTGCTGGATTTTCTCCAGCTCTCATTTTTCTCCCGTGGTGCAAAGAGTTTCAGCATCTCCCAGCACTGGATTTTTGGGGTGTTTCTCAGCTGATCCAGACTCATCCTTCCTGCTCCTTGTGCCTTAACCCAGAGGAGGAGATTTTTGCTGCTGATGTTGCCTCCAGGAAAGATGGATCCAGGAAAGAGACAACACCAGCAACAATTGGTGGTGTTTGTTTGATTTCCAATGTGAATAGCTGGAATGAGAGATTTTCTCCTGAACATTTGTAGGAACAAACATATTTAATACCTTCAAAATAAACTTAAAACCCCACCCAGTTTCTTGTCAAGAAGGAAAAAACCCACTACTCAATAGCAGTGTAATGATCAGTGTAATGATTTATTTTCCTTCAGAATTCCAGTAAATGGAATTACTCCTTTTAAAAGGTTATGAATGGTCAACAGCAGAAATGAGCAGGGTTATTTCCCAATAGTGGTCATGGAAAATGGAAAAATATAAAGTGGAAAGAAAAAAGAAAAAGGAAATAATGAAGAAGGAAGCTGAGAGGTTATGAACATGTAGCTACAATAATTGGATATGGACAATAACTGGATGGAGGCATAAAATAAAAGAGAAGGAATAGAGAAATCTGGAAAAGGGGCAAAGGAGTGACAGGGGAGAGGGTGGGAAGAGACTTTCTCCATTTTCCTGGGGAGTTTCTGGCCAGTGGAGTTTGTTTTCAAGGATGTCTCAATGCAGGTTGTCCCAATAAGGTGACTCTGGAGGTGACAATTCCTAATTTTGTCCTTCCAGGTCTCTGCATCCTCTCCAGCTCCCCAGCTGCTGTGTTACCTGTGTGGGCATAGAGGAAAATGAGGGAAAAGCAGTACAGTGTAGAAAACAGACACATGGAATCACTGAGGATGGAAAATGCCCCTAAGGCCATCGAGTCCAACCATTCCCCAGCACTGCCAAGGCCACCACTGACCCATGTCCATAAGCAACACCTTTATCTGCTTATTTTTTTAACACTTCCAGGGATGGTGATTCCCCCAGTTACTTGGGCACCCCATTCCAGTGCCTGACCCCCTTTTTAAGTGAAGACATTTTCCCCAATATCCAATCTAACACCTGCAAGGCCAGGGGAGCTCTTGCTGTTTTGGGATCATGGAACAATGCCCATGAAACAACAACAACAAAAAAAACCAGGAACATTTGTGCCTGGAGACGTCTCGAGCCATCTCCCAGGAGCTGTTGTTTGCTCTCAGTGTCACCCTGACCCTCTGGGCCCTCTCCCAAAGGCACCTGGCAGCCAGGCCTGTGCTCCATGGGCACGTGGGGGCCGTTCCCTCTCCCCAGATCCGGCTGCTGGGCTCGGCCCTGCTCCAGCAGCGCCAGCCGGGGCTGCCCACGGCACAGCTGCTCCCAGGGCAGCTGGAATTCACTCTGGGATGGTTCCTCAGGAGCTCTGGGCACTGTCTGCAAGGCAGAGACACAATGGGGTGTCAGATCCATGATGGGGAATGGTTTGATGGAGCATCCAAGGCTGAACAGTGCTCTGGCACTGAGGATCCTCAAGGGCCTCTCCCAGATGTGATTCTCTGCAATGTTTTCATCTCATTCATTTTTCTGGGTGTTTTGTCTCAATTTTGAGTTTGTTTATTTGTTTATTTTTTTCAGGTATTGATCATGGCCTAAAGGAAATGAAGGAAAAAATGGTTTATGAGCAGGAGTTAATAAATTTCCAGTTACCATGGTGATGGTGGTAGAAGGACATCTCAGATGGTTGTTCTAAGTCCTGGACTATCCAGGGTCTCCATCAAAAAAATTCCATAATGGAATAAAGCTTCACCTTTCTGAATTTTCAAATAGGCTGAAAGGGGCTGCTCTGTTCTGGAAGGCACTGGGTATTGGCTTTTCTTTTTTTGGAAAAGACAGGAACAGTTGGTGGAGAAGCTGGAATAAGCAGTATCTGGCAATTCAAGTATACTGCAGGAAAGATGTGAGGCTGCAGTGGGCACCAAGGTGCTCACACTGGGACAGCATCATCCTGTTCTCTTCTGGAAAAGGCAGGAATTATTCTTTCTATAAAAAATAACCACCAGGTTTATCATGTGTCAGGCATGTCTGTTAATTCATTTATTATTCTGCACTAGAATTCCAGGTGGTGATGTTTGCTGCTAAGAGGACCAGGCTTCAAGGGGAGGTGGAATAGCTGGAGAAAGCTCAGGGCTGAGGCAGTCACAGTACCAAGAAACAGTGATCTACAATAAAAATCTGGAATAATTGAGACTGTGATCACAGAATCACAGAACATTTTGGGTTGGAAAGGACCTTAAGGGTTGGTTGGTTGGTGGACCATCCAGTTCCACCCCCTGCCATGGGCAGGGACACTTTCCACTTTCCACTATCCCAGGGTGCTCCAAGTCACATCCAACCTGGTCTTGGACACTTGGATCCAGGGGCAACCACAGCTTCTCTGGAAAACCTGTGCCAGGGCCTCACCACCTTCACAGGGAAAAATTCCTTCCCAATATCCCATCTATCCCTGCCCTCTGGCAGTGGGAAGCCATTCCCTGTGTCCTGTCCCTCCATCCCTTGTCCCAAGTCTCTCTCCAGCTCTCCTGGAGCCCCTTTAGGCCCTGGAAGGGGCTCTGAGCTCTCCCTGGATCTTTTTCTTTTCCAGGTGAACACCCCCAGCTCTCCCAGCCTGGCTCCAGAGCAGAGGGGCTCCAGCCCTTGAAGCACCTTTGTGGCATTCCTTGGACACTGTGGTTCCATGCATTTTTGGTCACACACAGTAATCACCATGGCTGCAGCTTCGTTGGCAGCTGAACAACTCCATGCCCCACTCCCTGTCCCTCATGTCAGCAGTCACACCCTCCTGATATCCACAATCTTAAACTCTCTTCCACTCCAAGCAGGGTGAGCAGGTCCCAGTCCCAATGGAAATCGTGCCTGTCTCATGGAGACACAGGAGGTGCAGTGGGAAATGTGTTTGCAAATATCTCAAGTGGCCTTGGAAAAGAAAAAAAAACCTGGGCAGGGTTGTGTTAAAATCTTACCAGTGGGGAGAGGCAGCTCCTTGTGCCAGGACAATTGATTTGTGCAGAAGTCACTCACAGAAGGGTGAGCCATGCCATGGAATCACAGACTCACGGGATCTTAGAATCATCTAGGTTTGGAAAAGACCTGTAAGGCCTTCAAATCCAACCTTTCCCTCAGCACTGCCAAGGCCACCACTGACCCATGTCCCCAAGTGCCACACCCACAGGGCTTTTAAATCCCTCCAGGCATGTGGACTCCACTGCCCTGGGCAGCTGTGCCAGGGCTGGACAGCCCTTTGGTGAAGAAATTGTTCCCAATATCCAACCTAAACCTTCCCTGGAGCAGCTTGAGGCTGTTCCCTCTCCTCCTCTCCCTGTTCCCTGGGAGCAGAGCCTGATCCCCCTGGCTGTCCCCTCCTGTCAGGAGTTGTGCAGAGCCGCAAGGTCCCCCCTGAGCCTCCTTTTCTCCAGGCTGAGCCCCTTTCCCAGCTCCCTTAGCTGCTCCTGGTGCTCCAGCCCCTTCCCAGCTCTGTGTCCCCATCCAGCCAGGTGTCCTCAGTGTGACAGTGACAAACAGCTCCTGCTTAGAAGGGTGGGAGAGCACAGCCACAGAGAGCATCATTAGATTGGAAACCCACCCAATTCCTGGCCTTGTTGAGTTGGATATGCATGAATATTATTGTGCTGAATGCTCCTCAGTTGACTTTATACATTTCATGGAAAAGCACAGGATAACACAGGGTGGGAGGGAGCTCTGGGGATCACCTGGTCCAGCCTGCCCAGCTCAGAGCAGAGCAATCCTCAAAGACAGATTGGCTGCCCCAGTTACCTTCTGAAGACATTTATAACCCCCTGTTCAACAATATCTAGNGACAGTGGCAAACAGCTCCTGCTTAGAAGGGTGGGAGAGCACAGCCACAGAGAGCAGCATTAGATGGGAAACCCACCCAATTCCTGGGCTTGTTGAGTTGCACATGGATGAATATTATTGTGCTGAATGCCCCTCAGTGGATTTATGGATTTCATGGAAGCACAGAACTCCTGGTGGTGGGAGGGAGCTCTGGGGATCACCTGGTCCAGCCTGCCCAGCTCAGAGCAGAGCAATCCTCAAAGACAGATTGGCTGCCCCAGTTACCTTCTGAAGACATTTATAACCCCCTGTTCAACAATATCTAGCCATGGCATCACCATGGAATCACCAAGGTTGGAAAAGCCCTCTGAGGTCACCAAGTCCAACTCAGGAGTGCCAAGGCCACCGTGTCCCCAAGTGCCACATGCACACAGCTTTTAAATCCCTCCAGGGATGGGGGCTCCATCACTGCCCTCACCACCATTTTAGTGAACAAATCTTTCTTAATTTCCAATCTAAACCTCCCCTGGAGCAACTTGAGGCTGTTTCCTCTCACGCTGTCAGTGGCACAGTGAGTTGCACCACTGTGGGCAGTGGGAAAGAACAATTCCTTTGTTCAGTGCATCAAACTCCTGTGTGTCATCTGCTTCCCTGGTTATGGGAAGGGAAAACCAGAGTTCTCTCTATTTTAGGGTTCTCTCTATTTTAGGGCACTTTTTTAACAGTGCTGTCATACATTCCCACATACTCCTCTCCCTCTACAGTGGAAGTTCCCAGTCTAATTACTGTCTTACTGCCTGGGAATAAGTCCCCAGCTCTCACCATCCTCCCTACTGTCCTTTGTACCTCTTTTCTTGCTCTGAGTGTGCAGAGAGAGGGACACCAGCACAGTTTTCAGCATGAAGCACCCTCAAAACCATCACAAAACCACCCCAATTTCTACCAGCATCCATTCCAGCAAACCCAAGCACTCAGTTTTCCTACTTCTGGGTACTGGGTTTGTTTTGTTTTGTTTTTTTTTCTGAGTGCTCTTTGGGAATGTCCCATTCCTAAAAGGTGAAAATCAGTTTGCCATCACTGAACCACTCTCTTTGCCATCTGCTGAAGCTGCCACTCAGTGCTGAGATCCTTCCAGAGCCTCCAGACTCCTTGCAGTCAGTTCTCATTTCCCTGCTCTGAATAACCTCCTGTTGGCATCAGAGCCCCTCTGACAGCCGGGATCAGGCCATGTCCACCCCAGAAATGGAAAACACCCGAGACCCCGGAGCTGTCCGGAGGGTTTGTGAGGAACAGGGGCTGATCAAAGTGTCTGTGAGTGGTCAGCTCATCCTGGGAAAAGGCTTTCAGCTCCAGGGCCCCTGCCTTTCAGAGGGATGAGAGAGGACAGCAGATCAGGCTGCAGGGAATGTGGTGTTTGAAGGATTTACCAGAGGGGTTTGCAGTCGTGGTTCCCAGGAAGGTGACACACGGACACCGCGTCCTCTCAGCGTGTCCAGCCCGTGTGGGGACACCTCTGGACAACAGAGGCAGAGCTGTCAGTGCATCCTGGCCACATCCCAGCCCTGCTGCATCCCTGCCAAAGGTTGGGAAAGGCCTGTGATACTGATCTCGTTCCCTGTGAGGTCCCTCTGCCCCAGGACATCTGTTCCATCTGCTCCCCGTCCGCTCCTGTCACACTCCGCGGTTTTCCTTTGAATCGGGGGCTGATACCAGGTCTGGGGAGGGCAGAGTTTTTGCCAGCAGGGTGGAGGGGCCATGCAGTGACCCATGAGACAGCAGGACCTCCCCCAGACCCTCCTCTCTGCCCTATAAATCCGAGGATCCCCAGCTCTCCCACTCACAGCACCCAGCTCCGGCTCCCTCCGGCTCTCCTGCTCCAGCCTCGCTGAGATCCCAGCTCCAGTGCAGCCATGAGGTTCCTCTACCTCGTCTTTGCTGTCTTCCTCCTGGTCTCCCTGGCTGCCCCAGGTAAGAGGGGGAATTGTGTGGGAATGTGAGCTGGATAAGGGGGAAAACTGGGATGAGGAGGGTCAGTCTGGGTGGCAGGCAGCTGGAGAAAACGTGGGCCCTGCTGGCTCCAGAGCTGTGGCTTTGGTGGCCACATAAATGTCCCTAATCCTTTGGGGGTGCATCTGTGTCTCCTCCCAACCCAAGCCACTTGATGGCTCTAGGATTTCATGATTCTATGAGTTAATGACTATGATTTTGTGGATTTTAGGATTCTATGATTCTGTGGCACGGTTTGGTTACCCCAGGTTGTCTTATATGAGGATCTATTTTTATACAAATAAGTCTTTACCAGAAAAACATCACTTTAAAGTACTGTAAGAGGCACATTTAGGATTTTTTGGATGTTTTTGACACCTAAGTTAAGGTGAGCTGTGCCCTGGTGTACTTGTTTTAATCATGAAGCACCAAGCAAGTGCTGGATGTCCTTTTCAGAGACATCAGCCTTCTGGAACTTTCCTCTGCTTGATGCCACCTTTTTTGCCAGATCACTTCTGGCAATACCTTAGGGTCAAGCTCCCTCACATTTTTAATGTGCAGTGCTCAGACATCCCTCCTGTTCTGGTTCTCACCTCCCTCTTCAATGACTGAAAGGGGATTTGAGGCTCAGAAAGGTTCCCATTCCAATATTCCTTCAATTTGGACATAATTTCCCAGCTATTTCAGGCCAGCAGCTTCTCACTCTGGTGCCTGGCACTTGATGAAGCCTTGCCCTGAGGATCATCTTTATGAGTTTTGGTTTTTGGGGGGTTTTGAGATGCTCTCCCAAAGCTCACCAGGCTCATCCAGTGGCCCTGTAGCCAACAGAAGGGGTGGGAGATGCACAAGGAGCTGTCCTGGGCCCTTCAAGGTCCCTTCCAGTTTTGGGGTTGGGCTTGGGAAGGAGTGTTGGACATATGGGGGGTTGGAGCAGGACATCCCTGTGGACAGAGTCTGATCCTGCTGCCCACTGTGACAGGGAGGGGATGGGAGGGCATGGAAATGGGGAAAAGAGGTGGGGAAATGGGGAACAGAGATGGGGAGATGGGGAAATGGGGAACAGAGATGGGAAAATGGGGAAATGGGAAAATGTGGAAAAGAGATGGGGAACAGAGATGGGGAAATGGGGAACAGAGATGGGGAAATGGGAAAATGGGGAACAGAGATGGGAAAATGGGGAAATGGGAAAATGTGGAAAAGAGATGGGGAACAGAGATGGGGAAATGGGGAAATGGGAAAATGGGGAAAAGGGGAACAGAGATGGGGAAATGGGGAACAGAGATGGGAAAATGGGGAAATGGGGAACAGAGAAGGGGAAATGGGGAACAAAGATGGGGAAATGGGGAACAGAGAAGGGGAAATGGGGAACAGAGATGGGGAACAGAGAAGAGGAAATGGGGAACAGAGGTGGGGAACAAAGAAGGGGAAATGGGGAACAGAGAAGGGGAAATGGGGAACAGAGATGGGGAAATGGGGAACAGAGAAGGGGAAATGGGGAACAGAGATGAGGAACAACCACTCTCCCTCCTCTCTTCCAGGCTATGGGAAGTTCAGGAAGACCTGTGCTCCTATGGGGTACTGCTCCCCAAAGTGCCGTGTGATGGATTTGCAATACACCTCTGGTGACTGCAAGTACTCCTGCTGCATCCCAACCACCTGGAAGGGGAAATAGGAGCTGAAAAGGGGAAGAGGAGGCACCACAATGGCTTTGGGAGCAGATTCCCAGCTGTCTGACCCCATTGTCATCCCCTCCTCTGAAAAAAAAATAAAACAAAGGAAAAAAGGAGATGTCTGTTGTGTGCACATGATTCCATTTAAAGTGTTAGGACAGGTTCCCCCAAGCTCAGGAATGACCTGTTGGCATCAGGTCTCATTGTTCTTTTCCACAAATTTCATAGTGGAAGTGTTAAAGAGATGGAGTTTTCCCTTCTGCTTCCCACAGGGAATTCAGGCAGTGCTGGGTGACAAGGGTGTGGTTGGAACAACACCCCCCTGGCTGTTCCTTTCCCTATGGAGCCTCACAGGAAATCCCATGGGTGGGAGGGGGCCTGGTTCAGTCCTGGGGCTCAAAAAATCAGTGTTCATTGGAGATCCTGGCAGAAGTGTTGTGACCATGGCTGGGAAATGAGAGGGAAGGATGGGGGCAAGGTCTCAAATGCTCTTCAGCATCTTCCCCATTTGGAAGCGGGAAAAAGAGCCACAGGCTGGAGAAACCCAAGAATTTTAAGGAAACATGATGAAATAAATGAGGGATTGGTGAAAGGGAAAAATGTAGATAGAAGGACCTTAAAGGGAGCACAGAGAGTCCACCCAGGGATGACCAGAAGGTGCTCAGGAAGCTCCTGAAAATAGGATTAACCTCACTGGTCACAGGGCAGGTCCCATCTCCTTGTCCTCCAGCAAATACTGGAGTAAAGCCAATACCATTTCCAGGCACCTCTGCTGGTCTTAGGTGGGGAATGGATACTGGGAAAGGTGAGGAGAAACACAGAACCAAGATCTCTACAGGAGATGAGGAAAGGGGCTGGAAATTGGCACTTTGGGTTTCCCACTGGGTCATTCCTAAAGAAGACACAATTTGGGGAATGTAGCACATCTCTGGCAGCAGCAGCTCTGACCTCCCAGTGGTTCTGGTGCTGCCAAAATCCCTTCTCACCAGCTCTGGAGGGATTTTAGAACTGCAGAATTAGGGCATTGTTAACAATTCCTTTCAGGATGTTCTCTATGCCACCGATCCAGGAATGGATTTGAGGTGTTTGAGCCCATGTATTTGGATGATTTTTGTGTATTTGGATGATTTTTGTGTCTTGGTACCCTGAAGTCACTGCAGAAATTTCAGCAGAGGGAACTCCCTCAGTCATCACTTGTATTTCCCTTCTAAAACACTTTCTTTGACCACTGAATTCAGTAAGAAAAGTTAAAAAACAAAAACAAAAAACCCCACAAAACAAAACAAAACAAAACAAAA
>WEIU01022974.1:22818-39507 GCA_013389925.1 Aegithalos caudatus | reverse complement strand
TTTTAAAAGAAAAAAAAAAAAAAAAAAAAAAAAAAAAGAGGAAAGGAGTTTTAAATTTTTTGTTCTATATTTCCTTCTGGATTTTTTATCATTTAATCAAACTTTCAGCCTTGTGTGTCTGTGAAGTGTCACAAGCTCAGGGCTGGTTTAGGTGAATTTTCTGTCTTTTGTGTCCTCTTGCCTGGGCTCAGGTGAATCTTGACAAAGTCTGTGGCTCTCCATGGGCCATCCTGTATAAAATGTGATTTTTACCTGGTGCCAGCCCCTCAGCATCTGTGGATCTTAACCCCCTCACACTCAGCATCTCACCCCCTCTGTGAAGAGACTCAGTCCTCTTGTCTATATCCTAAGAAATCCCACAGCCTTATCAGGTTCCTGTATTCCTGGTCAGTCTTTAAACTGATTGAGTGTTTCAGGTTATCAGATTCCACATTTATCCTAAGGATGAAAATTTTGTCCTAAAGACAAAATAAAGGAGCATATGCCAGCTCCTTTTGTTTTTGTTGTGTTTTGTTTTGTTTTGTTTTGTTTTTCTGTTATTCTTTTTTTCTACCTATTTGCCTGGGACACTAATTCCCTAATTTCCACTCATTCAGACCAGGGTGGTCACAAAACCCTTGGAGCACCCCACATTGCATGTTCAGACACACCAGCAGGCCCCCCATGTGTGCTGAAAAATTGGAGTTTTGGACAAATATATAAATTATTCTGAGGAAGAAATTACTTTTACCTCCAGCTCCATGTGCCAAGATCTCTGCTGATCACAAAGGATTCACAGCCCTTCCTCCTGCAGAAATTGGGAGCCATCCCACAAGAATGAGAGGTCTGTACTCCCTCTCTTCTCTTGCAGCACCTTCCAGTCCTACAAATACCCATGCAAGGCCTTTTTCTGTGTCTGCAAGGCCCCAGGGATGGGAATTTCCTTTATTTCCTGCAGGGTTTCAGAGAAACAGACCTGATTTCTGCATCCAGGATTCCCTGTGGCCCTCTAGGACACAAACATCCCATCCTCCAGCATTGCTGGAGTGTTTGTGGGGTGTTCTGAGCCACCCTACACTGGATCAGAATTCATGGAGGGATTGGGTTATCCCACAGTGGGTGGGGTAGGGAAGGGGACACAAGAAATCCTGGTTTATTCTCCTGTTCCTGGTGATCCCCATGGAATAATCTGGTCACAGACTGCTGAGAAGGCACCTGGTGAGGGTGTCCAGGACAACCACGGGACCCCAAAGCCTCAGTGGCTGCATTGGTTGCTCTATGGGCACCCCAGGAATGGGATTTTGGGCTGCAAGGGGACAGTGGTTCTGTCTGACTTCCATTCCTACCTTTCCATGGAACTGAGAGCCCCGGTGCAGAGGCTGAATGGGATGGTGGGGCTGTTGTGCCCCCTACAAATAAACTGGGATTCAATTTGTGGAGGAGGGAGGCAGTGGATTAAGCAATCCCAGCCCTTCACTTTTCCTGGGTGGCATTTTGGTGCCAGGGGGTTTTGGGGCAGCCAGAAGCAGCCGGGGCTGTCAGGAATTTGTCACGACCACTCTCCATGGAAGTTCTGCCTGCCAGTTTCTCCCGGGAGGCGAATAAACCTCACAGCACACAGAAATCATCTTATCTGCCCATCTTTACTTCAAAGCACCGAGCCACACCTTGGGGACAGCTCCGGGAGCTCCAGGGCGAGCGCTGGCTGCTCTTGCTCCGGGGCTGGGCTCCTGCAGGATCATTTTCCCTTTTTGGGAGAGGGGATGCAGCAGTGCAGCTCCTCGCAGTAGGGGCTGAAGGACCACTCCTCGGTTTCGCCGCAGGCGTGGGAGCAGTACCCGTCACAAAAGCCCTTGGGCTGCCCGTGCCCTGTCGTGGGAGGAGATAGAAAAGGGTTTTGGAGGAAAAAAACGTGGATATATGGGAGGGGAGAGCCGCAGGAGTTGTGTCCTCGGTGGTTCCAGGGTGGTAGTGATGCTGTGGGTACCTCTGGGGTTAGACACACCTAGGGCAGGATGAATTTCACGTCCCCACCGAGCTGGAGGACACCTGGGCACCTCCAAACCATCCCTCTCCTCATGTTGGATCCCTCTGTGTGAGGGTGAGGGATGGGATTTGCAGGGTGGCATTGATGCCATCCCAAACCCTCTGTGCCTGCCAGGCAGGGTCAATCACCAGGAGCTGACCCCCAGTGCCCCCTCCCTCGCCCTGAGGCTGGAGAGGACACAGGGCACCCCCACTCTTCCACCTCCACACATTCCTGTCTTACCTGGGGTGGCCAGGGAGAAAATCAGGAGCACAGCAAAGACCAGGCAGAGCACCCTCATGGCTGGAGGCCAGGGAGGATGGTGGCACACAGGGAGAGGAGCGTGTCCGAGGTGTCCTGAGGGCAGAGGTTTTATAGAGGGACTCCGGCCACTCCAGAGGTACAGCCAGAGGAGAACCTTGGACAAAACCATCTCCCAGGAGCTGTTGTTTGCTCTCAGTGTCACCCTGACCCTCTGGGCCCTCTCCCAAAGGCACCTGGCAGCCAGGCCCGTGCTCCATGGGCACGTGGGGGCCGTTCCCTCTCCCCAGATCCGGCTGCTGGGCTCGGCCCTGCTCCAGCAGCGCCAGCCGGGGCTGCCCACGGCACAGCTGCTCCCAGGGCAGCTGGAATTCACTCTGGGATGGTTCCTGAGGAGCTCTGGGCACTGTCTGCAAGGCAGGGACACAATGGGGTGTCAGATCCACGATGGGGAATGGTTTGATGGAGCATCCAAGGCTGAACAGTGCTCTGGCACTGAGGATCAAAGAGTCATGGAACAGAATCCCAGAACAGTTTGGGTTGAAGGAGATCTTAAAGACCATCCAGTCCCACCCCTTGCCATGGGCAGAGACATCTTCCACTATCTCAGGCTGATCCAAACCCATCCAGCCTGGCCTAGGAGGTTTCCAGGGATCCAGGGGCAGCCACAGCTTCTCTGTGGCTCAGGGCCTCACCACCCTCACAGGGAACAAGCAATTCCTTCCCAATATCCCATCTAAATTTTCCCTCCTTCAGCTTTAGGACATTGCCCCTGTGTCCTGTCCCTCCATCCCTTGTCCCAAGTCCCTCTCCAGCTCTCCTGGAGCCCCTTTAGGCACTGGAAAGGGGCTCTGAGCTCTCCCTGGATCCTTCTCTTCTCCAGGTGAACACTCCCAGCTCTCCCAGCCTGGCTCCAGAGCAGAGGGGCTCCAGTTCTGTGACCAGTTTCATGGCTCTCCCCTGGATGCAATTCAACAGGTCCACATCCCTTTTATTGGATCAAAGAATCATTAAGGTGGGAAAATACCTCTGTGATCCTCAGGTGCAGTGAACCTGTCACCACTGCTGTTCACCACCAAACCACATCCCCACACGCCATATCCACATCCCCTTGGGACACTTCCAGGGATGGGGACACCACCACTGCCCTGGGCAGTCTGTGCCAGTGCCTGATCACTTTTTCAGTGTAGAAACTTTCCCTCATATCCAATTTAATCCTCCCCAAGCACAACTTGAGGCCATTCCCTCTCATCCTGTCCCTGTTCCCTGGGAGCAGAGCCCAGTCCTTCCCGGCTGTCCCCTCCTGTCAGGAGCTGTGCAGAGCCACAAGATCCCCCCTGAGCCCCCTTTTCTCTAGGCTGAGCTCCTTTCCCAGTTCCCTCAGCTGCTCCTGGTGCTCCAGCCCCTTCCCCAGCTCTGTTCCCTTCCCTGGATGCTCCAACTGGGGGATCAGCCCAGGGCATGGGGAGCTCAGGGCTGGGTCATGTTCAGCTCTCACTCTCAGCACCCCAAGTCCCTCTCCCAGGGCTGCTCCATCCCTTCATCCCCAGCCTGGATTCATCCTGGAGGCTGCCCCAGCCCGTGGGCAGGACCCTTCATTGGCCTGATTTTCACCACATTGATTTGGCCCAAGCCCTTTTTTGGGTATTTTTCCTGAAATCTTTCCAAAAGGACCATGATGCTGATTAAAAGGGATGTAGGTAAACACGTAAATGAAGCTAAGGAAATTAATTACCACATCTGATCAGAAGTCTCTTGTGATTCCAGTGCTGTCCTGCCTAATAATTTTCCTGATTGTCTGGAAAGAATGCTTCAAAAATTCACAAATAAGAGGTTGAAATGGACTGCAAAGCATTAGGTGACAGGATGAGAAACCAAACCCAGTGGATCTCTTAATGCTAAAACCATAATGAAAAAAAATAAATAGTGGAAGCTGCCTTTTCTATACAGACAAGGATAATGAGCTGGAGAGCACAGAACAAGGAGTTTCTGGCTGTGGGCAGTTGTTCAGGGATGATTTGTGTGGCAGTAGATCACAGGCAGGCACCAAAGGCAGAGTCAGGGTGTTGGGAAAGCAGCACCCATTGTCCTACAAGTGCAAACAAAAGCTGAGTCTGGAAAACACAGGACAGGACGTACCCATGGCACAGCCCTTGGGAAGTGCATCCATCCAAATGTGTGCTCCACGCTCCAGGGAAGCAGGGAAGGGGCTCAGGGGGGCTCAGAAAATGGCTCAAGGTCACCAAGCAGGAGCAGGGCAGTGCCTGTCCCCTGTGCTGGCACTGCTGGGACACCTCCAGTGCTGGGGACACCTCTGGGACCCTCCTGACAAGAGGGGCTGGAGCTTGTCCAGGGAAGGGAACAGAGCTGGGGAAGGGGCTGGAGCACCAGGAGCAGCTGAGGGAGCTGGGAAAGGGGCTCAGCCTGGAGAAAAGGAGGCTCAGGAGGGACCTTGTGGCTCTGCACAGCTCCTGACAGGAGGGGACAGCCAGGGGGGGTTGGGATCTGCTCCCAGGGAACAGGGACAGGACAAGGGGAAACAGCCTCAAGCTGTCCTTGGGGAGGATTAGATTGGATATTGGGAAAAATTTTTTCACCCCAAGTCTGGTCAGACATGGGAATTGGCTGGAGTCCCCATGCCTGGAGGGATTTAAAAGCCATGTGGATGTGGCACTGGGGACAGGGGGCAGTGGTGGCCTTGGCAGTGCTGAGGGAATGCTTGGACTCAGTCTTAGAGGTCTTTTCCCACCTAAATGATTCTGTGATTCTGTGATTAAGATGTGACCTGCCAGAAAAAAAGAAAGATTCAAGTGGAATGGTTATGACCAGGAAAGAGAAGACATGGAAAACACAGCAGCCCTCAAATCCAGGAAAGGGAATTTATTGGTGGCCAGGATGGGAAGTCAGTGACCTGAATTTTGGCAAATTCCACAAGGAGATTTTGCACCTAATTTTTAAATTTGCACCTGCTACATGAATTTATAAATTGCTTTTTCAATACACTTATCCTTTCAGTGAATTTTAACTTCTCGCATTTCTTGTTCAAATTCCACATTTCAGCTATCCTCAGTGTGAAAGAAGAAGGGGTTTTTTGTTTGTTTGTTTGTTTGGGGTTTTTTTGTGTGTGTTTTTTGTTTGTTTGGGATTTTTGTTTTTTGGTTTTTTGTTTTTTGTTTGTTTTTTTGTTTTGTTTTGTTTTGTTTTGTTTTTTGGCTTTTTTTAACTTTTTACTTTACTTTTTTATGGTTTTACTTTTTATTTCACTTTTTTATGGTTTACCTTCATATCCCACCTATTTCTTGGGTTAGGAAAATTTCAGAACTGCAATTCTGTCCTGCTTAAGCCTATAAAATTTTTGCAGCTTGTGATGCACATTCATTAAATTTCTACCCCGAGCTGACAAGTTCCAGTATATTTAATTTTGCAAAAACAAGTCCCCAGCTCTCCCACCTTTATTTAACCTCTTCTTTCCCTACCAAAGGCCATCAGGGATGGGGAGATGAGCAGTGCACACCCCACAGGGTGATGCAGGATGCCCAAACCTCCTTCCTAACTGGCTTTAGGTAATTCAGACCCCCCATTTGTACAGAAATTATAGATTTTTCCATATTCTCACCGATTCAGCATTTGTCATTTTGTTGTAAGATTCATCTGCTGCACTCTGAGGATTCAGGTTTGATGATACTGAGTAATTCTTGAAGCAGCTTCTTGTCCCTTCAGCCTCTTCCTCTTCCTGGCTGTTTATCAAGTTATTAAACAGCCCAGTGAGCTGGGGCTGGAAAAGTTCCCTCGCAGAGCTCTGCTCTTGTTTGGAAGCCCAGGACTGTCTGGAGGGTCTGGAGGGATGAGGTGAGGATCAAAGTGTCTCCTCCAGGCTCCCTGGAGCTGCCAGCCCCAGAGCTCCCACCCATCCATCCATCAGAGGGGACATCCCAGGGCACCTCCCTGGACAGCAGCTGAATTTGCCAGGGAGATTTTCCAGACACGGTTCAGAGGTGGGAGCAGGGATCCTTTCCAGGCCATCAGTCCCACATGGTGATCAGCCAGGACAATGCAGGGAGAGTTATCAGTGCATCGTGGCCCTGTTGCATCCCTCTGCATCCCTGCCAGAGGTTGGGAAAGGCCTGGAGTTCTGTGATACTGATCTTGTTCTCCCCTCCTGGCTGCACCTGCAGATCTCCATCAGGTCCCTCTGACCCACAGCCCGTCCTAAGGACACAGACAGCAACATCCCCTATTCCTTTGTGTTCCCATCAGTGCTGGGATCCTATCTGATGTCTGGCAGCCTCATCTGGGGCAGACAGGAGGTGCCTGCCAGCACAATTGGGGAATTCTGGTGCCATCACTGCACGCCCTGCCCCAAACAGCACGACTTGGATGAATTCCCATGTGTCCCCAGCATCCTCTGCTCCTCAGGGAAATTCTCTATAAAACCCAGCAGCTCCAGCCTGCCTGTACATCACCTCCTCCCTCCGAGGTCTCCTCTCTCCAGCCTCACTGAGATCCCAGCTCAACTCCAGCCATGAAGTTCCTCTACCTTGTCTTTGCTCTTTTCCTCCTCTTCTCCCTGGCCACTCCAGGTAAGATGGGAAATGGGGTTATATTAGCTGGGATTCTTTTAAAATAACTTTAGCTCCTTTAAAAATAACTTTCCTACCCTCTTCTATAACCTGTGCAGATATTTCAATGACTTCTTTCAAGGGACAATAAAATGAGAACTACCTTGGGGAGATTTGTATAGGAAAAATTGAGGTTAAAATGTCAGTGTCCAGTTTAGGAGTCAGCCCAGGACAGACAATTCCAAACAAGGGTCTGGATGGGGCCACTTCTCCCAGGGATTTGGAGAATTGCTGGGAATGGGGGGGGGGGCTTTTCAGGCAGCTCAGTGTCTCTGTCAAATCTCAGTCCTGGGTGCATTTAATGGCTTAGGCTGAAAAGGGGTAGATTTAATTTGGATATGAGGAGAAAATTCTTCCCTTTGAGGGTACTGAGGCCCTGGCACAGGGTGCCCAGAGAAGCTGTGGCTGCCCCTGGATCCCTGGAAGTGTCCAAGGCCAAGCTGGATGGGGCTTGGAGCAAACTGGGATAGTAGAAGGTGTCCCTGCCCATGGCAGGGGGTGGAACAAGGTGATCTCTAAGGTCTCTTCCAACCCAAACCATTCTGGGATTCCATGATTCTATGTTTGGTTTATTGATGTGACTCAACTGTTGCTGCTATTCCCTGTTTCTCAGACTCTAAAGCTCTCTGGGCCCTGTCCAGGAATCAAGAGGGGAATTTGGGCTGAGATCTCCCAAAGGGGTATTAAAACCCCTCTCAGACATCAATTCTCACCCACCTGGGGCAAGTCTTTCCCTTGGACCACTTTTAACCTTTTAATGGTGAATATTTGGTGCCAGGCTGCTGTGGGACCAATTTTAAGACCTTTGCAGCATCCTTGATGTGGTTTTTGTTGCTTTGCTCTGAGAACAGTGATCCTTTCAAGAGAGGGAAGGAAACACCTATGGCCACAGGGAAACATCTTTAGGAACTCTGCTTTGGGGCTTCTTTCAGGAGGGAAATGGATCTGATTCGCTTTGGAGAATTTTTTCCAAAGATTAGGGGAGGGAGGTGCACAAGGAGCTGTTCAGGGTTGTGACTTTCCAGGTCTCTTCCAGCTTTGAGGCTGGGCTTGGACAGGAATGTTGGAATGTGAGGGAATGGAGCAGGACATCCAGGGTCTGATCCTGCTGACCACTGCAACTAGGATGGGAGAGCATGGAAATGGGGAACAGAAATGGGGAAATGGGGAACAGAAATGGGGAAATGGGGAACAGAAATGGGGAAATGGGGAAATGGGGAACAGAGAAGGGGAAATGGGGAAATGGGGAACAGAGATGGGGAAATGGGGAACAGAGAAGGGGAAATGGGGAACAGGGAAGGGGAAATGGGGAACAGAGAAGGGGAAATGGGGAACAGAGAAGGGGAAATGGGGAACAGAAATGAGGAACAACCACTCTCCCTCCTCTCTTCCAGGCTATGGGAAGTTCAGGAAGACCTGTGCTCCTATGGGGTACTGCTCCCCAAAGTGCCGTGTGATGGATTTGAAATACACCTCTGGTGACTGCAAGTACTCCTGCTGCATCCCAACCACCTGGAAGGGGAAATAGGAGCTGAAAAGGGGAAGAGGAGGCACCACAATGGCTTTGGGAGCAGATTCCCAGCTGTCTGACCCCATTGTCATCCCCTCCTCTGAAAAAAATAAAACAAAATAAAAAAAGAGAGATGTAACTCTGGCGTGTGTGGTGTGGTTACTGGTGTCCCCATGGCCTCTGCATTAAAACAGATTCCCCAAACCCAGCCCAAAGGCTCAACAGCAGCAAAAAAAGCCTGAACATCAACTGACAATGAGCTGCAGGACTGCCAGTGGTCTGACAGGGTCAGGATTTGGGAATAAAGTGCTATTTTTCCTCTCCTCCATGGCCCTTAACACAGCCCTATGGAGACAGGAGAGACTCATTCAGCTCCTTGCTGCTTTTCAGGTCACAGGTTATCTGCAGATGTCTTTAAAAATGTCTGTGGCTCAGCAATGTGTCCTCCCAAGCATAAGACAGCCCTCTTTCCATGAAAATTTCAGCAAGTGGGAAACAGAGAAGCAACAAGGCCCTCACAGATCTCATGCAATGGATTGGACAAAGGGAGATCCCTGAGAAATTGCAAAACAATGGGCAAAACAGACTCTACCCAGGAAATTGAATATAATTTATTGAAAATCAAAGTCAGGGGAGGGAAATGAAGAACAGGCTGCTCCACATGGGTCCCCCATGGACTCACAAGTCCTGCCAGGACCCTACTCCAGGGTTTCCCATGGGGTCACAGCCCCCTTCAGGCATCCCCCTGCTCCAGTGTGGGGTCTCCAGGAGCTGCAGGTGGATTTCTGCCCTGCCCTGGACCTCCATGGGCTACAGGGGCACATCTGCCTCTCCCTTGGCTGGGAATCTCAGCTCTGGTGCCTGCAGCAGCTCCTGCTCCTCCTTCTGCACTGGCCTGGGAGCAGGGCTGTTCTCACATACTCTCACTCCTCTCTCCAGGTGCTCTTTTGCATCTTTCCCCCTCTTTTCTTACATCTTTTATCCCAGAGGTGCTGCCACTGTTGCTGATGGGCTCAGCCTTATCCAGTGGCACATCCATCCTGAAGAAAATTGGAATTTTTAAAGGAGTCAGGGACCAGAAGATCCATAGGGACTGAGGGATCATTTCCCATCTAGAGACAGGACAGCTCGAGGGGTGTATTGGGAAAACTTGGAGCAGTTTAATCCTCTGTTTATCTTCTCTACTTCTGCTTTTACCTTGCAATGCAATGGATGCATTCAGTGCAGAGAGAGAGAACAACTGCAAATCCACAGGGCTTGGGATCTGTTCAGCATCTTGGAGCTGTGATATCCAGCTGGATGTGGAAGGGAACCCCTTGTTCCCAGTCCCTCACGTGGACACAGTTGGAGCAAGAGCTTTTCCAGTTTTTGTTCCCCAGGGCAGGCAGCCCCAGCCTGCTGTCAGACCATTCCTGAGGGAACAGCATCGTGCAGTGCCAGCATTGTTCAGGCTCAAACATCCATTCTTTGCCAGGAACACAACCTGCAGTGTCTCTGCTTGGGTTCAGCCTCTTCTTGGACTGAAGGTGATGAAGGAATTTTTTTCTTTCTCCACAAGGGAGAGGGAAATGTGGGAAGGAACACATCAATCACAATCTGATATAAATGTAAATGCCAGGACTTCTGTTTCTTCTGCCAGTAACCTGCTCTAGTGAAAAGTGTCCCTGTCCTGTCCCTACCCATGGCAGGGGCTTGGAAATAGATGAGCTTTAATGTCCCTTCCAACCCAAACCATTCTGTGATTCCATGACTCTTCCCAGTTTGTGGTGAAGGACAATTTGGGAGGGCAGCAGAGGCCTGAGCCACTCTGGCCATCTCTGCCCTTGGCATTTTGCTATGTTAATTTATGTGTAAAATTTACCTTCAGGCAGCCAGAGGGTTCTTTTGATAGGAAGGACATTCCAACTTGATAACAACTCACATGTCCATTGCCACAGACTCTGGCAGAGGGTCTGGATCTTGACAGGCAGCTGGGAATGCCCAAGGTGGGATTAACCATGGTAGTACCAATCCTCTCAGGCCTGTGCTTTGGAAAGGGAGAAAAAGGGCTCTCAGACTCATTGCTTTAACACTGATCACCCCAACCACTCCTACAAGCCAGCACCAAATCCCCTGAACAGGGGGGACAGCCAGAATTATCTGTGCCAGAAGTTTTGGCAGCCAGACCGAGAGGAGCCCAGCTCTCATGGGAGGGACACCAGCACAGGGCACACAAGAGCCCTTCAAAGAGCCAAATGGGCACAGAGTGGGTGTCTCCTTGTCAGATGGCCACTGGGTTGGAGTGACATGAGTGACAAAAGGTCCCATTAAGCAGCAAACAATGTGTCCTTGGACACCAGCAAAGTCACGCTCCTCTAAACGCTGTCCTCTCTGTCAGGAAATGTCTATAAATATCAGGGTCTCCAGCTTTTTTCTTAGCAAGATCTCCCTGCAAGGCTGCATCCCAGAGCTGCTGTGATCCTGGTGGATACCCAGCCATGAGGGTCATCTATGTTGTCTTTGCTGTTTTCCTAATGGCCTTGATGGCCACTCCAGGTAAGGTGGAAAATGGTGTGGAGCAGAATGAGAGATAAGACTGAACCATAAAGGAACTAAGGTGGAAGTGTTCCAGGAAGTGTCCAAGGCCAGGTTGGACAGGGCTTGGAGCAATCTGGGATGGTGGGAGGTGTCCCTGCCCATGGCAGAGGGTTGGAACTGGATCAAGGTCCCTTCCAACCCAAACCACTCTGGGACTGTATGAGAAAAAGTTCTCCAGGACAGTGGGTATGGGTGGGTCTCACATGGAGAATTATGTTGGGTTTGGGTAGAAAGACTTTTGGAGTGANAGCTGCTGTGATCCTGGTGGATACCCAGCCATGAGGGTCATCTATGTTGTCTTTGCTGTTTTCCTAATGGCCTTGATGGCCACTCCAGGTAAGGTGGAAAATGGTGTGGAGCAGAATGAGAGATAAGACTGAACCATAAAGGAACTAAGGTGGAAGTGTTCCAGGAAGTGTCCAAGGCCAGGTTGGACAGGGCTTGGAGCAATCTGGGATGGTGGGAGGTGTCCCTGCCCATGGCAGAGGGTTGGAACTGGATCAAGGTCCCTTCCAACCCAAACCACTCTGGGATTGTATGAAAAGAAGTTCTCCAGGAAAGTGGGTGTGGAGGAGGTCTCGCACAGAGAATTATGTTGGGTTTGGGTGGAAAGACTTTTGGAGTGGAGTTCAACTCCAGAATCACCCCATCCTAAATTTAGACATCCAACATCTGTGGGTCTCCATGGGAACTGGGTCCCATCATGATCACTGGATGCTGGTGACCATTAGGAATTAATCAGTGTAGATGCAGATCTTTCCTTCCTTCCACAGCCAAGAGCCAGCCCAAAAGGAGCTGCAGAGGGCATTGCTCCAGGACCTGTGGCAAAGGAGAGAGGGAGGAGCACACTGAGGACTGTGGGAGGATGCACTGCTGCCTGACACACAGGAAAAGGAAGTAGAGAGGACGACAGAAAGTGATGTTTGCAGTGGTTTCTTCTTGTTTGGAAGAAACTTTGTTCTATTTTTTTTTTTTTTCTCCTTGATGGAAATCGATTTTGCTCCTTTCAATAAAAAATTACTCTGAAATGTGCTGTGTGGTTTGCTGTCTTCTAAAATGTTGGGTGCAGAGGACCAGGAAAAATCTGCTCAGTCTTGCCAGTGAGGTCCTTGTTCATGGAGATGATGTGGTCAAATGCAAATCCTGAACCCATTCCCTGTGTCCTGTCCCTCCACCTCTTGTCCCAAGTCCCTCCCCAGCTCTCTTGGAGCCCCTTTAGGCTGTGGAAGGGGCTCTGAGCTCTCCCTGGATCCTTTTCTTCTCCAGGTGAACACCCCCAGCTCTCCCAGCCTGGCTCCAGAGCAGAAGAGTTCCAATCCTCACCCCCTGAACTGCCAGTAATTTGGAAATGGCCATGACTGTGTGAGCAGCTTCGTGTGGTGGTGCAGGAACACTTGGAAGGCACAGGATCCTTGGGATTGAGCTGCTGGAGGGTGAAGCAGGAGGGGAGAGGCACAATCTCAGATAACAGATTGGATCCAGCCGGGGCTGGTGCAGCCTAAAAACTGCACTGTGGCTTCTGAATCTGAAAATTGCCACCAGTAATTACGTTTTGTCCCCAGAAAGATTTTAGTTTTGTCCCTTTTTGTGTCATTGTGCCCTGTTTAGGAGTTGGTCTGATGGGGTTGGCATTCCTGCTGGAGACTCTTCCCAAGGACACAGCATGGGGAATGTGCCCTCCAGCTGCTCCTTCTCAGCTGAGGCAGCATCTCTGGGCATCACTGGGGACATGTGAAGGAGAAAAATCTGATGAACATGGAAGTGATCCCTGACCCACTGGTGGGAGCAGAGCTGCAGCTGGCACAGGTGTCCAGAGAAGCTGTGACTGCCCCTGGATGTGTTCAAGACCAGGTTGGATAGGGCTTGGAGCAACCTGAGATAGTGGAAGGTGTCCCTGTAGGGGATTAAAACCAGATGATCCTTAAGGTCCCTTCCAACCCAAAAAATTCTGTGATTCTATGATCCAGGGCTCTTCTTTGCTCACCATTTCCTTGGAAAACAAAGTATAGAAAAACCCAAATCAGCTTCATGCCTTGCTGATCCCAGTTCCCATTTGTCACTGTGACTTTCCTGCTCCAGGAATGTCTCCAGGAGGAACAGTAGGAAGTCCCTGCTGCAGGGACTGTGCTGCCACTACACCTTGGTCCTGGGGGAGACTGGATGGGTTTCCTGGAGAAGAGCTCACCATAGCTCAGGGAATTATCTTCCTCAGACTTTTAAGGCCAGTTTTCCCTTCCATTCCCATCAATGTCCTCAGCTGTGGATTCCAGTGTCACCCCCAATGGCACCTCCAAGTTATCCTAAGGCCAGAGGAAAGGGCTCCCCTGTGTCTCTTTGAGAGGAAGGAAATCATGCTTAGCTCAGTTTTAATGCACAGCAAAACGGAAAGGATTTAAAAACTCAAATTAAAAAATGGATCACCACAGTTTAATCTGAGAAAAACAGAGCATACAATGTGGATAGTGACAATTTCATCTTTTAGGGAGGTTGGGATCAACAGGGATGAACAGAGACTGTTGGAGGTCTAACAGTGCAGGTGTCCTTCCAAGTGCCAGGTGGGAACAACAGCCAAGGTGTTCACCAGTAAGGAACAGGGATGGTGGAAGGATGGGGATTGCTCACACACCAGTGATAGTCTGGACATGTCCAGGTAATGCCAGCTGGCCTCAGGCCCAGCAAACAGGCCTGGAACTGTTTAATGGACTGGAATAGGCACCTCCAGGGTGTCCAAAGCCATGGGAACAGAGCCAGGCTGTGGGACTTCTTTCTCCAGGACTGGTGGGCTCAGGGAAACAGTGGTGGGGAGAACAGAGCTGAGGGTGTTGGTTTGTATTTGCAGTTTGGTATCTGTTTTCCACAGGCTGTAAATATAATGTGGAGAGCAGGGAAAACTGACAAAAGGGATGCTTGGAAAAGAATGGGGTTTATATTTGTATTCCCATTTTCCAAGGTCTGGAGAACAGAGATGCACGACATGGGTGCATAAAGGGGACATCATTTCCAATCCTGATGAGCTCCTGCAATGAATACTGAGACAAGAAGGTGGGAATCTTGTGAGAGTGGTGAGGCCCTGGCACAGGTTTCCCAGAGAAGCTGTGGCTGCCCCTGGATCCCTGGAAGTGTCCAAGGCCAGGCTAGACAGGGCTTGAAGCAATCTGGGACATGGAAGGTGTGACTGAGGGTGACTGAGAAGGTTTTTAAGATCTTTTCCAACCCAACCACTGCGTGACTCTGTGATTTCTTGAGGGGACACACTGGAATTTTATGGGTGGGTGACCACAAAGCCACACATCAAAGGCACGGGGAGGTAGAGCTCATCCCACAATCTCATTGTATCCTTCTGCAGGGAAGAACAATTTGGGAATAGAGATCACAGGGAGTTGAGAGCCCAGGCCAGTGTATTACTGGAGTTCCCAATCCAAACACCCCCTTCCCACAGAAGCTGCTCCAGGCACCTTGGATGGTGGAAAACGCCACAGAAACAGCCCAGGACGTTGGGGCTGCCAGCAAAAAGGCAATTCTGGGTGATGAACAACCAAGATCCCTTCTTCACGACCACTACTCCAGGCCAGGGACCAGGAAAATCCCGGCAGCACGGCTGGAAAGGCGGCTTTTAGCAGCTCCTTACAGCTCGAGAGCCCCGCATCCCACGGGATGCGCCTGGCGCCGCGTCCGGGCTCAAGGTGAAACGCGTGCCTCGTGGTCAGAGCCCGGGAGAAGATTTAGGGAAGGCTGCCATCTCTTGGATAACTGCAAAATGACGGCACCTTCCTGGGAAATGCTGCTCAGGCACCCGAGGGATGCCAGCTCCAGCCTTGCTCCAGGCTGAAGTTATTCCCGCTCTGCTCGTGCCCCCCGCAGGCCGATCCTTGTTTTTATTTAGGGCAAACTGGGATCAGGTCTGGGAATGAGCTGATTTTCCGTCTGGCTTTCCGTGCTTTTCGGCGGTGGATGCCTCTGTGAGGCTGGGGCTGCACATCTGGGAAGTTTTATTTGATCCAAATAAAATCCACCTGGCTGCCTCGGGTCCTGCGGGTCACACACGGCTGGGAAAGGTGCCACTAGGCTTGGGACAGCCTTTTTGGGATGTCCTTGCCCATCCCCGCTGCACTCAGGTGATTTCAGGGGCTCCTTTCACCCTTCCACAGAAAATCTTTGGCGTTTGCAGTGGCCACACCTGCCCTGCCGAGCCCTGAGGTGCAAACCCTGCACTTCCCTGGTTCCCTGTCCCCAGGATCCTCTCCACTGCCCTCTCTCCCAGATCCAGCTGCTCCGTGGCTCCAAAAGCATCCCAGCACCTGCCTGCCTGGTGGCCCACTTTCCTGCAGATTAAACATTTGTCTAATGGCCATAAGCTGCTTAAACATGTCTTGGGCAAAGCCCCTTTGTGAGTATCCTGAGAATAAATGGATTCCTGCTGGGACCACTGCTATGCCCCCACTCCAAAGCGTTTCTTATGGATGCCTCATCTGTTTTCCTTCCCTTTTATGCCTGCAGTCTGCTCATCTCCTTTCCAGGAGTGAGGAATTTACCCCATCGTGGACAAAGGGAAATGGCCGGTGTTGCACGGCCCAAGAAAATTCCCAATCCTGCCTCCCTTTTCCACCCTGCTCCATCTCCCCCAGGATATCCCAAAGCCAACCAATCCTATATGTGTTTATCCAGCCAGCCAACACCACAATGTTTAGGATCTGCCAATGCATGAGTGTGCAGCACTTTCTAATTAGCCTGACAAAACCCAAATAAAATCAGAGCCAACATATCCAGCGCTTCCAGGATTTTCCACCCCCACATGCCTGTAAGCTCTGCAGCTCCACTTTTTGTCCTCCCTGCCAACTCTGACCAAGCTGTGACCTTTAACCTAGACCCAAAAAAGCATCAAATACAAATAAGTGACTGTCCTAAAGCTGTTTTTATTTTTGGCAGGCATGGGAGGAGGATCAGGCTGACCAACACTGGGAATATTTGCTCCAAACAGTAATTATGATTTTTTTTTTAAAAGGGAACTGTTTATCATGATGATTTTAACATGTCACTCAGTTTTTGCCTCCTGAGGATGCATGATACAGACCCCTCTGCTGCACCCATTTTCTTATCTAAAAACAAATGCTGACTCTAAAATCCCAATGATAACCCATCTTCCCATGCTCTGAATATCCAGAACAGAAATAACAGAAAAGACCCAAGCACTTGGAACAAGGAAAGGAATTTCAGTAACACCCTGTGCCCTAAAATCAAGGGGATTCATGCAGGGCTTATGCTATTAGAGGAGGTGATGTTAAGCTGAGGCTCCTAAGCCATGGCTCCTTGGATATTAGAGAAGGAAAGAGGGTGGGGGAGGTGGCTGGGATGGAGAAAAAGGGAATGGCTTAGCAATGCCAGGTTTTAGAGTGCCATGGAGCCTGGAGACTGTGATTCCTCTCAGGAAAGGGTGGTCTGGTAGGAGGGGAGGACCCGTGGGCTGCATGGAAAGCTCAAAAAGAGGCAAAGTGATGTTACTGCCCCAAAAACTGATATGCTTTTCAGCTGGAATGTGGGGTGTCCCCCCAGTGCTGGGAATCCCAAGGTTTTGGAGGCCAGTTCTTCAGCTCCCAGCATCCATGGTGCTGTGAGGGCTGGGAGGGAGCAAGAAAGGTCCTTGGGAAACAGCACAGTGACATAAGGGAGATGTAGAAGAGGGAAGGGAAGGGAAGGGAAGGGAAGGGAAGGGAAAGGAA
>WEIU01022974.1:0-22500 GCA_013389925.1 Aegithalos caudatus | reverse complement strand
AGGGAAGGGAAGGGAAGGGAAGGGAAGGGAAGGGAAGGGAAGGGAAATTGGTTCACTGCCTGTTTGCCCATGGCCAAACAGCCCTTCCAGAATCCTTGGAAAGGCTCCTTCAGCATTTTTGCCTTGAGCCGGACGTGGATCACCCAGCAGTCAGACACCCAGCTCCTGCTGTTCCCCTGGAGAGTGGATTCAGGCCTTCAGTCCCTGAATATGATTAATGACTCTAGCCTTAATTACTGTGTAGGACCAGAGCACCTCAGAGCACCCAGATTCTCTCCAGAGATTTATAAATCTCTTAAGAGATTTACAATTTAAACATGGTCTCGTGCATGCCCCAAAGCCAAGACAGAGTGTCCAGTTGGGCTGGATCTGCTAATTAAACTTTCTCAGACATCAAAACAGGATGGTCCACTGGGAATGCTCCCTTGTCCATGTTAACTCCTGAACTTCCCAGGTTATTCCAGCCAAAGTTCCACCTGAGCTGAAACAAGCAGGTCAGCAGTAGGGGTGACTATCTGTGCCCCAAATAGCTTCATTCCCAGTTGCAGCCATAGCCCCAGGGATTTTAATTCCAGTAGGATAGAGTAGGACAGTGGCCACAAGGACCAGGAGCAGAGCAAACCAGAAGCAAAGACCTTCACCAGCAGTGTCAGCTCATAAAATACGAGGCAAAATTGTAACTCATGCAAAGATAAGAAGCCTCTTTTTCACTTTAAAAGTGAAAATGCTGGAACTGAGTAATTACTCCAGGCCTGGCTATCCAGTCAGAAAGCATCAGGCATTTCTGAGCAGTGCTGGGTGAGGGACCGACGGGGCTGGCTGGCATTTCATCCCAGCTTCCTTTCACTTGAGCAATCCTCTCCAAGACTCTTGCTTTAGTCACTTTTACGGCTCCTTGCACTCAAGGCTGCAGCAGCATGTGCTGGAAGAGATGCTAAATGTTATTTTGTGGCACTGTTTTTCCCTAAAAGTGATATTTTTTTCCTTCTCCCTGAATAGTTGTTTCCCCTGTTTCTTGTGAAGCCTGGTGCATTTCCACTGAGAAATGTTAGCTCTGGCCAAATTGTACTAGGAATCCCTGAGTTTCTCCTTGTCTTTCAATTTCCCCTGAAGTTTAAAGGAGTGCACTCATCATCTGCCCTCTTCTGCTGGGTCTCAGATGGTGTCAGCCCCTGAAATGATCTTCCTTGCCTTTTGCCATCCAGAGGGACCAGGAAAGACTGGAGAGGTGGGTCCATGTGAACCTCACCAAGTTCAACAAGGCCAAATGCAAGGTCCCACACTTTGGTCTGGGCAATCCCAGGCACAAGAAGAGGCTGGGAGGAGAATGGGACTTGGGGACAAAGATTTGGGGGTGCTGGTGGAGGAGACCTGGACATGACACAGCCATGATCATGTCCTGGGCTGATCCCACAGCGTGGGCAGCAGGGGAGGGGGGGATTCTGTCCCTCTGCCCCTCTCAGGTGAGACCCCACCTGCAGAGCTGATCCAGCCCTGGGCTCCAACAGCAGGAGGACGTGGAGCTGCTGGAGAGAGTCCAGAGGAGGCTGGAGCCCCCTCGCCTCTGGAGCCAGTCTGGGACAGCTGGGAACATTCACCTGGAGAAGAGAAAGATCCAGGGAGACCTCAGAGCCCCTTCCAGTGCCTAAAGGGGCTCCAGGAGAGCTGGAGAGGGACTGGGGACAAGGGATGGAGGGACAGGACAAGGGAATGGCTTCCCACTTCTAGAGGGGAGGGCTAGATGGGATATTGGGAAGGAATTGCTCCCTGTGAGGGTGGTGAGGCCCTGGCACAGGTTGCCCAGAGAAGCTGTGGCTGCCCCTGGATCCCTGGAAGTGTCCAAGGCCAGGGGGTTGGACAGGACTTGGAGCAACCTGGGATAGTGGAAAGTGTCATGGCCCATGGCAGGGGGTGGAATTGGGTGATCTTTAATGTCCCTTCCAGCCCAAACCATTGTGGGATTCCACACAATTGGATTATTTGTGTATTTTCCTAAACATACCTGAGATCTTTGCCCAGAGAAGCCAAAGGATGTGTTGGACATTTCATGGGTGGTCATCACCTGTACTCCAGGCTGCCAAAACACCCTGAGGCGCAGCACGAGTTTATCTTGATTCAGAAGAGAAAACAGTCAAAAATCCAAAAATGCTTTGTGAAGACAACAGAAGAGTTTGAGGATATTCAAATGAAAAAAGAGAAAGAAAACCACAGGACTGAAACTCTCTTTCCATTTTTCCCTGCCCTGTATAATACAAGTTAGTGGATGTCACTGGGTGAAGATGAAGTTCAACGGAGGAGCAGGAATTCAGAGGTCCCTCCACAGTGTAAAGCCAATTTATGGACTTTGCTGCTAAAGAAGGTCACTGAGTCAACTGCTGTGACTGGATAATTGCATGACCACGAACATTTGCAGCTCTGCATGCCAAGATCCTGTAATAAAGGTAATCAAATCTCATGCTCCAGCGCATAAGTGGATCTTCAGCAGCAGCCGGGGGAGAGCTTTTCCACCCGCACACCCAGAACTGTGCAGTCACTTCCAAGGGCAATGGAGCCAACTTCCAGTTTTGGCCATTGCCAGAGGCAGGGAGGAGAGTTTGATGAGCTGGTGGTCTAAGTGGGAATGGCAATTCCTGTGCAGGAGCTGGGGAGATCACGGAAAGGGCTGGGGGTGATTAGCGTGCTACAGTCGCTGTGCACGGGGAAATCCGTGGCTCAGGAGATCGCCCCGGCAGCAAATCCTGGCCTGGAATGCTGGCAAAGCACCACAGGGCACTTATGCAATGGAGTCTGAAATATCCTGGGAGACTGCAGGTGACACTTTGCCCAGCTCAGGAGTGAGGAGTGATGAGGGAGCTCTCATAGATGCCCTCAGAGATGGTGTGGACTTCCCAAACCTGGAGGTGTTCCAGGCCAGGTCGGATAGGGCTTGGAGCAACTTGGTCTATGGAATGTGTCCCTTTCCATGGCAGGGGAGTGGAATAAGATGGTTTTTCAGGTCCTTCCAACCCAAACTGTTCTGTGATTCCATAATTCCATCCTCAGCAAACACTGAAACACCGAGCTCCCTCCCATGACAAGTTTCCATGTCAATGGAAAGCCCAGCTATGGTGTTACCACTGCTTGGGGTGTCCTGTGCAGGGACAGGAGTTGGATTTAATGGTCCTAGTGGTCCTAGTGGATTTAATGGTCCCTTCTAGCTCAGGATATTCTATGATTCTACTGCAAACCAGAGAGGAAACACCCTGATGGGTACGGTACATTGATGGGAGTCATGGATTGGGATCTACACATATTTATGTGGATAATTCAGAAATCAGAACCTGTGTAGTGTCACCGTAAGATTTCAAACATATGCAAGAGAAAAAATCAGGCAACTGCAGAGTTCTTAAAATCCTAGAATGGGTTGGGTTAGAAGAGACCTTAAAGGTCATCTTGTCCCTGCCTTGGGCAGGGACACCTTCCACTATCCCAGGGTGCTCCAAGCCCCATCCAACCTGGCCTTGGACACTTCCAGGGATCCAGGGGCAGCCACAGCTCCACTGGCACCCTGTGTCAGGGCCTCTCAGGGAACTTTTCTTTTTTTAGAGTATTTGGAGGGAAGAAGAAAGCACAGACAAGCAGCATTTTGGAGAAAAATTCATCCAGCTATAATGTGAAAACTGCTCAGACAAAAATGCCCACTGTGGGAGTAGAGGGGACCCCAAATTACTGCCCTTCAAACCTAAACATCCAAGGGGCTGCATCTTTGATTACAAGACCCAAACTCTGCATCAGGAGGCCGTGAAAGCTGTGATTTCTACAGGTCAGCATAGGCTGGAGCAGAAATGGATGTTTCCCAGCAAGCAGAGAGCAGTGAAATATCCTATTGGAATATCCTATTGAAAGCCAGCACCAGGAATCTGCTCCCATCTGATCCACAGTAATTTCACACAGTGGTGGAGGTTTTCACACGTAGCAATAAAGAGTGATTTGGGAAGGCAAATAGCTGAAAGAGCAGGAGCACTTGGAAATGAAGGCATCACCTCTGGTCATGATTGCAGCTCCCTGACATCAGGAGCCAGCACCAGGCAGGCACAGGATTTCCCAGCAGGGCCCAGCTGCCAGACTGTTACTCTGCCTTCACACTGTCAAATGCACCTGGATCCACAATTCCCTGAGCTCTGGGGGAAAGTACAGGGGGAACCATGGAAAACAGGCTTTGCTGCAGTGCTGTGAGAGCCATCGTTCATCTCTGTCCACAAAACCCACACAACCCACCTGGGGAGGGTGTTTTGGGGCCACATCCAGCCTCTCCCAAAGGAAAAAAAAGAGAGGTCCTGGGAAATTGATGCAGAAGAGGCCATAAAAATAATCTGAGGGCTGGAGCACCTCTCCTAGGAAAACAGGCTGAAAAAGCAGGGGTTGTTCAGTCTGGAGAGGGAGACCTCATTGTGACCTTTCAGTAATTAGTGGGAGCTTATAAACAAGAGGGAGAGGGACTTTTGGCAAGGCCATGGAGTGATAGGATGAGTGGAGAGGTTTCAAACTGACAGAGGGAAGAGTTAGAAAGAAACTGCTGAGAGGGTGGGGAAGCCCTGGCACAGATTGCCCAGAGAAGCTGTGGCTGCCCCTGGAACCCTGGAAGTGTCCGAGGCCAGGCTGGATGGGGCTTGGAGCACCCTGGGATAGTGGAAAATGGAAGGTGTCCCTGCTCAGGGAAGGGTGTTGTAACAAGATGATCTCTAAGGTCCCTTCTGTCCTAAACCATTCCATGATTCCATGAATCTGCTTCCCAGAAGTGATGCCTCCAAAAGGAGCTTGTGGCACAACTCACCTGTTGAGACACAAGCTATGGTTCAAGAGCTTTAGATGGGAAATTCACAGGTGAATACATCCCCATCTGGCAGGAAAAATCCAAGGACTGGATTGACTGAGGCCCACACACAGCCTGGATGGATGGATGAATGAACATCAGGAATAGAAAATACATTTAAAACATCAAGATCCCTCCTAAAGCTGGGTGGCTGTTGTGGCTTTGACCCTCAAGTGAGTTCCAGCTCTGAAGTCATCCTCTATCAACAACCCTGTTCAGCAATTCCAGGTAGACTTCCAGGCTCAGGAGGAAGCTGTGAGGTCCTTCCATGCACATTTTCTCCTGCAAAAAGTGTTAGTTTGTGTCTCCTGCAGCGACAGTGATGTCTCCTTGCACTGCCCTCTCTGTACCTAGGAAGTTTATCCTTTGCAGGGGAAGATCCTGATTCAGCAAAATATTACACCTAAAATTAACCTGAAGCCCATCTGTGCTCCTTGAAACAAGTGGCACTGGGAGCTGGTTTGAGTATTCTGCCACACAGACACGTCTCAGGATCGAGACATGATAAGGGATAAGGATTTAAATGTTTTGTTTAATCAAGAAGTGATAAAAGAGCTGCTGACAAGGAGGTGGAAGCAGCGGTGTACGTGATATCCTGGAAGCACATATGAGCATTCCAAGGTTGTTGGACTTCTTGTGAGAAACTTGGAGCAAGGAACGGGGTGTGTGCTTGTCCCTGGAGTGACAAACATTATCCCAGCTCCTGAAAACAGGAATTTGCTGCCTCTCACCCTGCTGGCCTGACCACCTTGCACCAAATCCTCCTGGCAGCTGGGAGCTGCAGCCACACCGAGGAGGGAAACTTGCTCACGGGAGTGGAACCGGCGGGCTTCTCCCTGGAATGTTAATTAACGAACAGCCACATTCCAGGCGTGCTGCATCCTCACAGCACCTTCTGCAGCGGTGACTTGAAAGAGCAATGAGTGCCATTCTCATCTGGAGATTTCCTGGGGGGGATTTCTGACCTGTCCTAAGCAGGATCAGCAGGATCACAGAATCACAGAATGGCTTGGCTTGGAATGGATTTAAAAGCTTATCTAGTCTGACCCCTGCCATAAGCAGGGATACCTTCCACTATCCCAGATTGCTCCAAGCCCTGTCCAGCCCGGCTTTGGAAACTTCCAGGGATCCAGGGGCAGCCACAGCTTCTCTGGGCAACCTGTGCTAGGGGCTCACCACCCTCACAGGGAAGAATTCCTTCCTGATCTCTAAACTAAACCTCTCCTAATTTAAAACCATTCCCAGGACTGTTCACTATGTTAAGGTCTATGAGTTAAGTCTCTCTTTATTGAATCATAGAATTGTGGAATGTTTTCTGTTTGGGAGGACCTTAAAGAACATCCAGATTAACCCCTTGCCATGGGCAGGGACAGCTTCCACTTAATCTGGTCACTTAGATCCTTACCCAGCCTGGGATTGAACATCTCCAGGGATAGGGAGTCCACAGCAACAAGACAGGGATGGGAATGTCTCAGAGGATTGGGAATAATTTCCTCTATTAAGGTGAAATATTACAGCTGCTGCAGAGTGATTAGTCAAGCCTGTACAGTCTCTGCTGGTGGTGGAAGAACAATTAAGAACTTTTTGGGTCAAGGTAGGTCTCGTTCAACAGGCCCAGTTTTGCAGTCTTTACCTGGACAGTTACCCCACTGCAACCACAGTGATCTGTAAGATTTAGATCAAGAGTTATTGTTTGCTGCTGTTTCAGCTTCTTTTTTCTTTTTTTTTTTTAATCTTCTTTCCATTCTGCCCTAAAAATGCCAGAGCTTGTTATCCTCTCTGAGACTCAACCTGAGCATTTGTGCTGCAGATTCCCTCGTGCCCCTTCTGATCAGCCTAACCAGCAGAGAACTGAGTTCCCCACACTCCTCTTTGAGGAGTCCTTGCTGTCCTCCAGCTTTGCTTGACCTCCATGGGATTCCCTCTGTCCTGCACTGCTCATCCCCTGAGCAGAGCAAGGGGTGGGTTTCTCTGGTTCTGGCTGGGTTTCCCATGGGAAATGACACAAGGAGCAGTTTGTGACACTTCCCAAAGACCAAACTCACCATTCCTGGCTCTCTGTCAACCCAAGAAGCATGACTCAAAGTGTCACCTAATCAAAAGGTCTATCTCTGAAAAAGGTTCTTCTCACTCTGTCTGGTCTGGGTTGTCCTGCCTAATTTCTAACCTCTAAAAGTTAAATTTCTGTTCAGTCAGCAGAAAAAGGATGGGCACCTCCAGAGCATGGTTCCTCCTGGCCCAAAATACATGTCTAAAACAGGGAAGGAAATTGCCTTCCAGTTGTGCTGGCGTCCTCTCCAAATCCTCCAGAGAAACTGAAGGATCAGCTTGGATAAGGAAGATACCAAACTTCTAGATGGCTAAAACAAGGCGAGACGAATTCCCACGCCTGGCTTCCTGTTTAGGAACCTCACAGGGAAGAACAATTCTTCCACTGCTTTATTAAGCAATCTTCAAGCTTATTTATCTCTTCCTTCCAGTCTCTTTAAATGCCACTGAAGTTGCTGTCACCACAAATCAGAGTCACCAGAACTGCCTTTCAAAGCAAAACTCCAAACTGAGAAGAAGAGACATCGCTGGGAAGCAAACCCCGACGGGCTGTGTATTGCAGGGACAAGAGCATGGGAGCTGCTCCAGCCTCTCCTCAGCCTGGCCCATCCTGGTTCTGTGCACCCCCTAGGGGAGCAGGGTTCCCCAGGAGCATTGAAGCAGCTGGATTGCTTCCAAGTTTTGCACTTCAGGAGGACTTTCTTTGCAAAATAGGTTGTTAAAAATTGGGACGGGCTGCCCAGCGAGATGGTAGAATCACCATCCCTGGAGGTGTCCAGGGAACAGCTGGAAGTGACACTGAATACTCTGGTTTAGCTGACAAAGTGGTCCAAGTTTGGACTTGATGCCCTTTGAAGACTTTTCCAAAGTGTATGATCCTGTGACATCAAGGATTCACCTCACATTTTCTCCCCACTGTTGGCCCTTAGTAAGGTCCTATAAGAAAAGTAACATCAAGGAAAACACTTATTTGTCTTTAATAATTCCACTTTTCACATATTTTCACCCCAGAAAACTCCTTGAACTTGCTGCTATTTGTCTCAAACAGGCTTTTCTTCCTAGTTCACATTCTGGAACAGACCAGCAGTTGTTTCCTATCCCCAGTCCTCGAGTCCTCCAGGATTTTGCAGGCTGTGCAGATGTCCTGAGTCCCTCTGGAGAGGTTTGTCACTGTCCACCTCGGCAGCTGCATGTCCCAGAGGTCCTCACACCCCAGCAGTTCTCATGAAGTGACTTGTTCCCAAGCTCTGGCATGGTGGGGATCAGCTGGTGCTCCCCAGTGGTGGCTGGCCAGCTGGTAAATGGAGATTTGCTCCAGGAGAAATGTGCACCTACCCCAAGGTGATGCTGCAGGATGTGTTTGAGTCCCAAGTGAGCCCAGGCTGGAGAGTGAGATTTGGGAATGGTGATTTATAAAAGAGCTGGAAGAAGTGAAGCAGAAAAGAGCCCAGGGAATAAAGATTTTTTTATGTTTTTCTGGTTTATTGAGGAAATAGTGCTGGGGAGATCATACCCTCAGAGTGCCCATCTCTGATTTTCTGTGTCTTTATCCCTCCTATCTGCTCCAACAACTCCTTCATCCCTCCAACAGTTTCTACCAGATCCCAAAGAGACAAAAGACATCCTATCAATGTCTTCTCCCAGGTAAAGCTGTGGATGACAGGCACAGCTCCCAAAGAAGGGAATTCTTAAAGCCACTCCTTGTTCAAAGATTATTGGTTTTACTTTGTTTGGGGATGGGCTCTGAAGACAAGGCTTTGAGCAAACTCCTCTAGAGGAAAGTGTCCCTGCTCATGGAATGAGATGATCTTTAAGGTTCTTTCCAACCCAAATCATTCTGTGATTCTATAATTTTTTTTGGTTATTTTTTTTTCCTAATGAGTGATTTTGCTTGATTAAAAACAAACTGCATCCCCAATGTGCATCTATATATTCTACTTATCATCATATATCATCTCTCTGCTCATGGGCTCTCTGTAATGAACTTTTTGACATTCCCAAAGTATTTGCTATGTGCTGGCTAACTGCCACTCTTAACCAGGGAAAGAGGACTTGAGAAAGTGTGAGAGAATGGACACATTCATACCTGAAAAAGTTATTTGAAAAAAAGTTTCAGTGGCTATTCAAGTTTTTGAGCAGAAAACTCACTCTGTAAATGCCCCAGTTCAAGACAATGAAAATGAAATTAATTTTCAGCATCAAAGAAACATTTTTATAAATCCTACTGTGAACTCCAAGGTACCAGTGCCAGGTGTCTGGGTAATGGGGATGCTCAGAGGGCTTTCCAGATGTCACCTATCGAGAGCAGCCCTGGGAGAAGGACTTGGGGGTGCTGGTGAGAGGCTGGACATGCCCTGGCCCTGAAACCCCCATGTCCTGGGCTGATTCCACAAAGTGGGCATCAGGGGAGGAGGGGGATTCTGCCCCTCTGCCCTGCTCAGGTGAGACCCCACCTGGGGTCCCCAGCACAGGAAAGACATGGGTTGGAGTGAATCCAGAAGAGGCACCAAAATAACCAGAGGATGGGGCACCTCCTCTGAGAGGAAAAGTTGAGGGAGTAGGGATTGTGCAGCCTGGAAGAGAGAAGATGTTGGAGTGACATAACTGTGGCCTTCCAATAACTAAAAGGAGATAACAGAAAAGTTGGAGAAACACTACTTACAAGGGAGAGACAGGACAAGGTTTCACACTACAGAGAGCAGGGTCAGAAAGGATATTGGGAAAAAATTGTTCCCTGTGAGGGTGGGGAGGCCCTGGCACAGGTTGCCCAGACTGAAGTGTCCAAGGGCAGGTTGGACAGGGCTTGGAGCAACCTGGGATAGTGGAAGGCATCCCTGCCTGTGGCAGGGGTTGCAATTAGGTGTTTTTATTAGGTCCCTTCCAACCCAACCCATTCCATTACTCTATGACTCTAAGAATTCATGTGGTATCATGAACAACCCATGAAATACCTTTGTTGTCCTTGGTAGGACATTCCAGGCTTGGTCTTTTCTGCTTTACCCTGGATTTGGAGCAGAGCTTTTTTCTCTTAAGGTCAACAACAGGTGCTTCTCTCCAGAGCACGAACCAAAGTCCAGGTTCTTTCCTGGAGCAGAATTCCCCTCTCCACAGGCACTTCAGGAGCAGCTCTATCAACACAGCAACCATCTCAGCTTGGCAAAGGTAAATCTCCCCGACCAGTGCATTCCTGCTGTCTGAGGGTGGCCTGACAAACCCATTGACATGACATAAGGACAGATTTAGGAGAGGTTTGGGAGCATAATAAATGAATCCCCCATCGAGTCGACTCTACATTCCTTGGATCTAGCAAGCAATCACAATAAGCCCTTTGGATTACTTGAGACAAATGCCTGTCTGCACAACAAATCACCGCAGATTGCTTATGACAGCCAAATGAGACGTCCTTTCAGAACATCACCAGCAACTCTCACAACTCTGGAGCACATTATACTGCAGGAGTTAAGAAATCTTAAAAAAAAACACCTCAGCTCTTTTGGGTCTCCTTTCATGGGATAAAGACAAGTGGCTTCTAACCTGCTCTTCCAAAGCAGTTTGGTCCAATTGTTTGCTACAAGGCATGAGAGCTTTTGTGTTGTCTTTGGCATTCCAGGTTACTAAAGGATTATATCCATAGACTGTGGTAATCCCTGAATATTTAGAAAATACACACACGGCTCTCCAAACAGCAGACATCTGCCCCATGGTGCTGCACATCTGCCATTCCCATGGATTTCTGAACAATTTCCTTTGATGAGCAGGTTTATTCCAATGGAAATCGACAAATGAGAACGGCTCCCGTTCCCTCTCCACGGCTGTGCCGAGTCTGCAGTTTTGTAGCTTAACATTTTTATCCAAGACAAAACATGCAGTCAGGCTCTTTGGACATCACACAAACACACATAAATGTGGAAAGATAAATAGGTTGGATGTACACATGCACACACACATAAACTTGCCGAAATCTCCTTTGCTAAAAAAATCAGCTTCTGAAAGGAATACATATTTTCTAAATTAACATTTTTTAGAGACACTAACTGCATCTTGAGAGCAGAGAACACATTATTTTGTAGGCGTTTTCAGCAGCACAATACCAACCCCTATTTTTAACTATTGACTAATTACCAGTAGATCTTAATTACATGGTGTGTGGAGGCACTAATAAGTTTACAAATCTGCCAACAACACTAAACACATATGTCTTTGCAAGCATTAGCCTCTCTCTCTTATTTTTAAAACCTTTTCTCTCTTTCTCCCCCCTCCAATTTGGCAGCAGAAGATCCTGGAAAAGACTGTAATTGTGGCTGATTAGAAAGCAAGCATCTAAACACTCATCCTCGTGGAGAAAAGAATGCCTCAAAGCACAAGGAGGAATGAAAAGAGAAGCCAGCAGAGCCTGGAGAATTTGGATTTTCAGCAGGGTGAGAGAAGGATTGCCTTTGGAGTTGTTAACTTTTGTCTTCTCTGCAAGATCCATGGAGCCATGTGCAGGTTTATTGATTAACTTTGTTTAGGAAATGGTGGCTTGGAGCAACCTGGTCTATGGAAGGTGTCCCTGCCCACAGCAGGGGTTTGGAATGAGATGAGCTTCAAGCTCCTTTCCCAACCAAACAATTTTGTGATTCTATGATACAGTCTCTGAGAAGAAGGATGGTGTTATTTTATGCATTTAGGTTTAATATTCTTATGCAAAAAATAACTCAGCAGGAACTGCCCCTGTGTTGCCCCTGCACAATGCAGCCAAACCCATCCCAGGGAGATTTTCTGACAGGGTTTTCTCCTCTTGTTCGAGAATTTTGACCAAGTTTTTGCATCCTCAGCTCCTCAGAGATGTTTTACACCACAGCTAGACCCTCACATCTACCAAAATACCTTCCAGACCCAGACCCCACAAAAGGTGCCCATGCTTGGGGGCTCTTCCAACAGCCCTGAGTGGGGCTGGGAAAAGTTTGAGCCCTGGGGATGCTCCTCTTGTGCAGGGTCTGCCACAGGGGGCAAGGGGCTGTAGATCTGCAATGCTCCTGTTAAATACACATTTGGGTGAAGTTTTTCCAGTGCCACTGAGAGGATTCATGGAAATTCAGGAAGCAAACAGGTCGCTGCTGTCAGCAGATCATCCAGAAGTTACAAACTTTCATAATCTTCTTCAAATGTTGGTCAAGAGGGAATGGTTTAAGGGATACTGGGAAGAAATTATTCCCTGTGAGGGTGGGGAGGCGCTGGCACAGGGTGCCCAGAGAAGCTGTGGCTGCCCTTGGATCCCTGGAAGTGTCCAAGGCCAGGTTGGATGGGGATTGGAGAAAACTGGGATAGTGGAAATTGTCCCTGCCCAGGACAGGGGGTGGAAGGGGATAATTTTTATGTTCCCCTCCAACCAAAACCATTCTGGGATTTTATGGACTCAAGTGCTGTCAGCTACAGAACTGAACATCTAGAAGTCCAATGGCAAAGGCTTACACGTGCTCTTCCATCAGTTTCTGATAAAAAGGAGCAACACCCTGAGATCACCCTCAGCAGAAGCCTCTGCACACCCAACAGCACTTAGTCCAAGAGGTGATTACCTGTGGAAGGTTTGATGCTGCTTTAGAAGCTATATAGAGGCTATTAATAATATCAAAGTGCTATTAGAAAGAATAAATTATACTGGAATTGTATGGGCTGGTTTTTAAAATAAATAACTCCAATGATTTGACAAGAAGGAAAATTAATCTTCTTTTTCCAAGTGCAAGTGTAACCAAAAGGTGAAGAATGTCCATATTCTTGCAATAAACACTGGGGACACTTTTAGTCTGTGTCCATGCTGCTGCTGATCTCATGAATGATTTGCCATGGAATCACTGGATAAACTTGGGTTTTATGACACCATAAATGAGAGCAGGTGTCTCCTTTGCACATTCATATTTCTAAATGCAGGAGGGTATTTCTGTCTGGGATGATTCAGTGTTTATATTTACACAGTGGAGGAGAGGAGATTATTGTCATTTGCATTGATGAAGGTGGTAGTTGTCACCTTCCAGTTTTTCCATATTGAATCTTTGTTAGCAAATAACATGTCTTGAGTAAAATGAGAGCAGGAGATAATTTAAATGGGTGCCACACTTAGCCCCAGTAGTGAAATTACAAAAGTGAATCAACATGAAAGCAGAATCATTTTTTTTCTTAACAATTTAGGTAATTATGGACAAGGCAGGCATTAGTTTTTCCTGCAAAGAAACTGAACCAGTTACTCTGGTGTCTTAGGGCAAAACTTCAGTTCCTTAATTAACAGATTCAGAAATATTATGTGCACTGGCAGATGGAAGAAATTATATGAGCACTTGGCAAAGCTGGAAGTGCTGGTGATTGCACATATCAGAAAGCACAGAGTGTGCCTGAACCAGGACTTCAGAGTAGCCAGACTTAATTCTGAGATGTTGTCTGAAACAGCCACGTGATAATTTTTGCCATAGAGATGAGAGACTTCCAGAGTCCATTTCAAGCTGGGCAAATCTCATCTTTCCCCTGAGTTATTAAATGACCTGTGCAAAGCCAAATCAATTAAAAGCATTTAAAAACAGAGAAGGGGAATTGGTTATGCTTTTAATACGGTGGGAGAAAGAAAGAAAGAAAGAGAGAGAGAGAGAGAGAGAGAGAGAGAGAGAGAGAGAGAGAGAGAGAGAGAGAGAGAGAGAGAGAGAGAGAGAGAGAGAGAGAGAGAGAGAGAGAGAGAGAGAGAGAGAGAGAGAGAGAGAGAGAGAGAGAGAGAGAGAGAGAGAGAGAGAGAGAGAGAGAGAGAGAGAGAGAGAGAGAGAGAGAGAGAGAGAGAGAGAGAGAGAGAGAGAGAGAGAGAGAGAGAGAGAGAGAGAGAGAGAGAGAGAGAGAGAGAGAGAGAGAGAGAGAGAGAGAGAGAGAGAGAGAGAGAGAGAGAGAGAGAGAGAGAGAGAGAGAGAGAGAGAGAGAGAGAGAGAGAGAGAGAGAGAGAGAGAGAGAGAGAGAGAGAGAGAGAGAGAGAGAGAGAGAGAGAGAGAGAGAGAGAGAGAGAGAGAGAGAGAGAGAGAGAGAGAGAGAGAGAGAGAGAGAGAGAGAGAGAGAGAGAGAGAGAGAGAGAGAGAGAGAGAGAGAGAGAGAGAGAGAGAGAGAGAGAGAGAGAGAGAGAGAGAGAGAGAGAGAGAGAGAGAGAGAGAGAGAGAGAGAGAGAGAGAGAGAGAGAAAGAAAGAAAGAAAGAAAGTGTTTATTATCCTACAAAAAAAGAGCTTTGCTCCATTATGGAATAAATAGTGTTTATGCCCCATCTCCTTACACATAATGCCAAGTGGCAAAGGCAGGCAAATAGATTTCCCCAAAACAGGTAAAAATTCTATATTGTTGCCTGAAACTGGGGCCTGTTCCTGCCAAAAGAAGATGATCTAGGAGAGGATAAAATCATGGGAAGATGCCTGGCAGGGGACTGGAATTAGATGATTTTTAAGGTCCCTTCCAACCCAAATAATTTTGACTCTACATTCCCACCCAGGACCAAAGTGGGACAAATGGTGGCTGAAGTGGAGCCAAGGCAGGGGCAGAGAATTTACTGAGTACAAAAAGACACAAAAATCAGACTCCTGTGTAGTGCATGGGGAGAAGAGAAGGGCTGCAAAGGTGTCACCAACACAGATTTAAAGGACATCAATTGATGGAAGGGACCCACAAGGTTCATTGAAATCCAACAACTCCAAGGTTCATGCCATAAACAACAGGAGTAAAATGGAAATGGAAATTCTGTCCTCAGGATGAAAAAGGAGAGAAAAGCAAGGAGACCTGGTGTGGACAGAGGCTTAGGAAAATGGGCCATAGAGGATCTCAGAAGAGCAGCAGGTAATCAGGGGGAGGTGATTTCTCTGCAGTACTTTGTCTACAGGAAGGACCAAGAAGAGAAGAAGTAAAGACACCAAAGTGTAGCAGCCCACATTGGAAAGAGGCAGTGCTTGGGCTGATGTTCCAGCCAGAGGGAGATGGAAGAGGCTGCAGTTACCACTCACCAGTTACCTTTTCCTTGACTTTTTTCCAGGGGGAAGCACAGGTATGTTCGGATTTGTGCACCATCCTGTCTAAATATGGTTTGACATAAAAGGTCATGCATTTAATTAACAATTCTGTAGTGACAGTGCTAAATACAAGAAAAAATTCTGCTACAGTCACAGGTTTGGGGGAGGTTTACAGCATCATTGAGATGCTGCTTCCAGCTCTGGGGCCTCCAACATAAAAAGGACATGGACCTGTTGCACTGAATCCAGAGGATGCTATGGAGATGCTCTGAATGTTCCTTCTGCTCTGGAGCCAGGCTGGGACAGCTGGGAGTGTTCACCTGAAGGGTCCAGGGGGAGCTCAGTGCCCTTTCCAGGGCCTAAAGGGGCTCCAGGAGAGCTGGAGAAGGACTTGAAACAAAGGATGGAGGGACAGGATAAGGGGCAATGGCTTCCCACTGCCAGAGGGCAGGGCTAGATGGGATATTGGGAAGAAATTCTTCCCAGGCACAGGTTTCCCAGAAAAGCTGTGGCTGTCCTTGGATAGCTGAAGTGTCCAAGGCCAGGCTGGATGGGGCTTGGAGCAAACTGGGATGGTGGAAGTTGTCCCTGCCCATGGCAGGGCATGGAAGGGGATGAAGTGTTAGGTCACTGCCAACTCAAAAAATTCCGTGATTCAATGATTATCAGTTATGAAAAAACAAGCATCAGGGACTGTGGGAAGGGGAATCATTTTACAAGGAATATACCTAACCTTAGTTAAGGTGTGAAATCCAGCTCCACTTCCTCCCACAGTCCATGGCTCCACATTGGCTTTGGAAGAACAGAAAAACTGGATGTTACCCACACTTCCCATTGTCACAGGGGCCAACCTTCACCCTGCTTGGAAGGGGAAGCATTGCCTGATAAGTTTATTTTTCACTGAGCTCCGAGGAGCAGCGTGGCACACTGACAACAGCAGCCAGCTACTCTATGAGATACATCCCTGCCCTTCAGAGCCAATTAAATCACTGGAATCCCATGAGAGGAAGTAGGAAATGCTGTGTAGTCGCTTTTCCTAAATCCCAGCTTGGAAAAGCACTGAGCAAATCCATCAAACTGGAGGCCTGAGCTGTTAATGCTTTTCCAAGGGGAGAAACAGAGTTCCCTGCACTGCTCACCACCTTCCTTGGCTGATGAAGTCACGTTGCCCCTTCCTAGTGGGTAACCAGTTCCTCAAGGAGCAGGACTGAAGGGATTATCCCATGTTTGGTTTAATGGGAAAGCTGCAAGTACTTCCAGGAAAGGCAGGCAGGATGGAAATCCTGGGGTCACCCTCTCCTGGCCAGCCCCACTCCCTAGGTGGCCCCAGGACCAAGCATCCAATGTCACTGGTTCAGCTGATGGCATTGAAATGCTGCCCCACAAAGGCATTTGGGGGGAAGCAGAAAGAGCAGACAGGTTCCTTTTGATGCACAGTAATAAATGAAAACAGCTGCAGCGCTCAGGAGATTAAAGGGAGCCTGAGGAGAGCTGAATAAACCCTGTCACCACAGGTAAGATCTAGATAACAGGAACTATGAAGTTTGCTAATGCACATCTCAATACCATACTAATTCTTAAATTTGTCAGGAGGTGCAAAGTGACTTAAATGTAATATTTCTGTCCAATAGACACAAGTTTGGGACTCACATAATTTCATATTTAGTGGGGAATTGGTATCCAGGGTTTATCATGTAACACTTGAGGACCTGAACATGTTTCAGGGACTTGTAAGGACCTGGAAGTGAAGCACCTGGTCCAGCTGTGAGAACAAACCACATTCAGTTGGTTAAAGTCCAGTCTGGATGAGGTTCTGAACAACCCATAGCAGGGAATAGATCAAGATGGTCTTTAAGGTCCCTTCCTACCCAAAACGTGGATTCCATGATTTTATGATCAGTAAGGACTAGCACTATTGGCAGTCACCGATATCACTTACCAGTCAATTGCATTGCTAAAATGAAAATTCAAAAATGAAACCCTCGTATAAAAGAGAAGGGATGGAATTGGAAAGGTTCACCAAAATTTCCTCATGTTGATTTAGAGGCAGTTCTTATGATGACTGTGAAGTGGCTTTTCAATAGAGAACATTTGGGACTTTCTGCACCTTTCCTAGAGAGCCCAGTGTCACAAAGTGGTGGGTGAGAGCTGGACATGCCCCATCCCTGTGCTCTCACATCCCAGAAACTCCCCATGCCCTGGGCTGATCCCCCAGTGTGAGCAGCAGAGAATGGGGGGATTCTGCCCCTCTGCCCCACTCAGGTGAGACCCCACCTGCAGAGATGCTTCCAGCCCTGGGCTCCAATNTCCTACCCAAAACGTGGATTCCATGATTTTATGATCAGTAAGGACTAGCACTATTGGCAGTCACCGATATCACTTACCAGTCAATTGCATTGCTAAAATGAAAATTCAAAAATGAAACCCTCGTATAAAAGAGAAGGGATGGAATTGGAAAGGTTCACCAAAATTTCCTCATGTTGATTTAGAGGCAGTTCTTATGATGACTGTGAAGTGGCTTTTCAATAGAGAACATTTGGGACTTTCTGCACCTTTCCTAGAGAGCCCAGTGTCACAAAGTTGTGGGTGAGANAGGACTTGAAACAAAGGATGGAGGGACAGGATAAGGGGCAATGGCTTCCCACTGCCAGAGGGCAGGGCTAGATGGGATATTGGGAAGAAATTCTTCCCAGGCACAGGTTTCCCAGAAAAGCTGTGGCTGTCCTTGGATAGCTGAAGTGTCCAAGGCCAGGCTGGATGGGGCTTGGAGCAAACTGGGATGGTGGAAGTTGTCCCTGCCCATGGCAGGGCATGGAAGGGGATGAAGTGTTAGGTCACTTCCAACTCAAAAAATTCCGTGATTCAATGATTATCAGTTATGAAAAAACAAGCATCAGGGACTGTGGGAAGGGGAATCATTTTACAAGGAATATACCTAACCTTAGTTAAGGTGTGAAATCCAGCTCCACTTCCTCCCACAGTCCATGGCTCCACATTGGCTTTGGAAGAACAGAAAAACTGGATGTTACCCACACTTCCCATTGTCACAGGGGCCAACCTTCACCCTGCTTGGAAGGGGAAGCATTGCCTGATAAGTTTATTTTTCACTGAGCTCTGAGGAGCAGCGTGGCACACTGACAACAGCAGCCAGCTACTCTATGAGATACATCCCTGCCCTTCAGAGCCAATTAAATCACTGGAATCCCATGAGAGGAAGTAGGAAATGCTGTGTAGTCGCTTTTCCTAAATCCCAGCTTGGAAAAGCACTGAGCAAGTCCATCAAACTGGAGGCCTGAGCTGTTAATGCTTTTCCAAGGGGAGAAACAGAGTTCCCTGCACTGCTCACCACCTTCCTTGGCTGATGAAGTCACGTTGCCCCTTCCTAGTGGGTAACCAGTTCCTCAAGGAGCAGGACTGAAGGGATTATCCCATGTTTGGTTTAATGGGAAAGCTGCAAGTACTTCCAGGAAAGGCAGGCAGGATGGAAATCCTGGGGTCACCCTCTCCTGGCCAGCCCCACTCCCTAGGTGGCCCCAGGACCAAGCATCCAATGTCACTGGTTCAGCTGATGGCATTGAAATGCTGCCCCACAAAGGCATTTGGGGGGAAGCAGAAAGAGCAGACAGGTTCCTTTTGATGCACAGTAATAAATGAAAACAGCTGCAGCGCTCAGGAGATTAAAGGGAGCCTGAGGAGAGCTGAATAAACCCTGTCACCACAGGTAAGATCTAGATAACAGGAACTATGAAGTTTGCTAATGCACATCTCAATACCATACTAATTCTTAAATTTGTCAGGAGGTGCAAAGTGACTTAAATGTAATATTTCTGTCCAATAGACACAAGTTTGGGACTCACATAATTTCATATTTAGTGGGGAATTGGTATCCAGGGTTTATCATGTAACACTTGAGGACCTGAACATGTTTCAGGGACTTGTAAGGACCTGGAAGTGAAGCACCTGGTCCAGCTGTGAGAACAAACCACATTCAGTTGGTTAAAGTCCAGTCTGGATGAGGTTCTGAACAACCCATAGCAGGGAATAGATCAAGATGGTCTTTAAGGTCCCTTCCTACCCAAAACGTGGATTCCATGATTTTATGATCAGTAAGGACTAGCACTATTGGCAGTCACCGATATCACTTACCAGTCAATTGCATTGCTAAAATGAAAATTCAAAAATGAAACCCTCGTATAAAAGAGAAGGGATGGAATTGGAAAGGTTCACCAAAATTTCCTCATGTTGATTTAGAGGCAGTTCTTATGATGACTGTGAAGTGGCTTTTCAATAGAGAACATTTGGGACTTTCTGCACCTTTCCTAGAGAGCCCAGTGTCACAAAGTTGTGGGTGAGAGCTGGACATGCCCCATCCCTATGCTCTCACATCCCAGAAACTCCCCATGCCCTGGGCTGATCCCCCAGTGTGAGCAGCAGAGAATGGGGGGATTCTGCCCCTCTGCCCCACTCAGGTGAGACCCCACCTGCAGAGATGCTTCCAGCCCTGGGCTCCAATAGCAGAAAGACATGGAGCTGCCAGAGAGAGCCCAGAGGAAGCCACAGAGATGCTCCAAGGGCTGGAGCCTCTCTGCTCTGGGGCCAGGCTGGGAGAGCTGGGGGTGTTCACCTGGAGAAGGATCCAGGGAAAACTTATTGCAGCCTTTTAGTACTGGAAGGGGGCCTGTAAGGCAGATGGGGACAAAAAGGACAAGGATTGATGGTTTTAAACTAAAGGAAAGTCAGTTTAGATTAGACACAAGAAATGGGTTTTTTACAATGAGGGTGGGGAGGCCCTGGCACAGGGTGCCCAGAGAAGCTGTGGCTGCCCCTGGATCCCTGGAAGTGTCCAAGGCCAGGTTGGATGGGGCTTGGAGCAACCTGGGAAAGTGGAAGGTGTCCCTGCCCATGGCTGGGTGCTGGAACAGAATGAGCTTTAAGAAATCACTTCCAACCCAAACCATTCCATGATTCCATGATTCTATGGCAACACTGCCAGAGGGAGACAAGAGGCAGCAAAAGCAGCATCCTGTTGATCCTCCCCTGCTATACACATGTAGCATTCAAAGGCATTCATAGTAATTAATAAAGTTAATCAACAGAAGGACTGGCCTAAGTGAGTCTTCTAAGTCAAGCTCACACAATAACTACTAAGTTTACCAACACATCCAACTTTTGATCCTGCAGAGACGTGAACATCGTGGCAACGGAAGCTGGAGCTTTTTCTGCCTCATGCATGAATAACAAAGCCACCTGCTATATTCCAGCAGTGGATGCTTTATTGTTAGTGATGATGCATGAGGCAGAAATAATGCAGTTTGATTTTGAGAGACAATACCAAGTTGAGCTTGCGAGGTTGTCAGCCCACACTCGTTTGACTTGGGAACTGAGCAAACAACATGGAAGTAATTGATGGAAAATAATGACACAATAAGATGTCATTTTTTTCTGACCTACTTTGCTTAAAGTAAATCCCCATTAATTGTAATTATCTGTACCACACGTACACCAAACACTCAGCTGGATCCATCCCCCAGTTATTTAAATGAGATAGCTCCAGATTTACACAACTCTGATTCTGGCTTACATACCTCTCTATATTTAGTGTTTGTTCCCCTGATCTGAATAAATGCCTGGAAGATGGAAGACCACACAGCTCAATTAGGCTATTGATCAGGATGAAAAAAGCCTCTAACCAAGCAGCACAAGGAGGTTGTGATCCCATGCTGGGGTGCTGCTGGAGCACCGAGCACGCCTCCCCTTCCCGGTGTCTCCCTGGTGCTCATGGAGAACACCAGGAACATGAAATGCAAGGCACAGACAGATCAGCTCCCAGTGCTGTGAGGGAAAAACCCTGGCTAAACATGTTTTATAAATACTTGCAGATCTCAGGGTCACCCAGAGTTTACCCAGACCTCCGGACACAAGCGCCTCCAGCGTGATGGAAGCGTGGGATGCTGCCGAGTGCCGAGAAAAGCTTTCTCCTCTCAAAAATATGAGTTGAGAGATCTCAACATGGGTGTGATTGACACTCACAACTTCCAAAAAATCCCTAAAAATACAGAGTGTTGGCTAATAAAAGAAACATGCTCTGAGTAATGACTTCTGGCTTTCTGTGAGGGCCAGGGCAACAAGGGAACGGGAGCTCTTGGGGACTGAAGGGGCAAAGTGTCACCCCCATGTCCTTGGCCAAAGCAACCCCACAGCAGCAGCTGTGGGAAACAGGGAAATCAGGGGATTGTGGGGAGTTGGGACATGGCTACATCCCTGCTGTGTGCTAAGAGAGGGAGCAGGAGCTGGAGAACATCATGGGATAATCAGGAATTAAGATGTAAGTGGTGGAGATATCACTTCTGGCCACCCACGGAGTCATGTAGCCATGACTCATCCCCTGGTGCAGGAAGGAACGTAGCGTACCGTGCATCAAAATGGACAGGATCTTTCCAAGGAGAGATGATCTGGGATGGAAGACCTTTAAAGGGCTTCCATCCCAGCTGTTTGTCCCTCCACACTGGCATGCCTTTTCCTTGATAAAATCAGGAAGTTATGTGTTAAATGAGTGACTTTTTTCTTTATTTTTATTTCAGTCTCCTATACTCCTACTGGAAAGATCTTCCGATTTCCAGGCTAAAAATATTCATGGCCAGTTCCTACTCATTTACTTTTCCACCGTTGCCCTTCAGTGTCCCAACGCCTTTCCCTCCGCTCGCATTTATTTTCCAGGATGTATTTATAGGCAGGAAAACATATTCCTTCTCCAGCCTCATTTTTTTAGCTAAACTAAACAAGCCAAATTCTTTCAGTCCACGGGAGAAAAAAGACAGATTGTCCTGAGCTCTGATCAACACCTAGCTCTTCCCTGCAGCTGGAATTCACCCTTCCTGAGCACAGGTGGCCACAGCTGCACCGAGGAGTTTGGGGGCAGTGCCAGCAGGGTATTGTCATTGTGTCATCCCTTGCCCAAGCAGCTGCTTCTCTCACTCCACGTGCCAAAGCTGAAATCCTCAACTGCTGCCTTCTCCCACCCGAATGTCTCATCAAACAAGTTTGGGTTGGTTTTGTATCAGAACAGATGACTCGCCTGCCCCCTGATTGGTACACCTACACTCCTATATAAGTAATAACACAAAATAGTTTGTTTACTTCACTGTTGTTTCGGGTTTTGGGGGATTTTTATATCTTTTTTTGATCATATGTAGCAAATCTGCTACACAGAAAAGTTTGCAGGAATGAGGGATGCTTCCATTTATATCTCCTCGTACTGCAAATCAGAAGTCGAAGCTTAATCTGGGTGCTTCTCACCCAAAAATATGGGTCCTAGAGTTCTTATTTCTTACTGCTGTGAGAATTAACATCCATATGTAGGTTTGAAAGTATCCATCAGGAGAGGGAGTTGATGAGATATATATATATTTACACATGTCTTATGCACATGAAATAATTTTGGTTGAGGGCTGTTTTTGGTCTTATTTATTTCCATGTTTTTGTAATAGCTGAAGTTGGCAGAAAATAAGGGAGTATCTTCAACATTTGAATGTGTTATGATGGGGATCTGTGGGATCTTTATGTGTCTGATCTATATAATATTAATTAATTAATTAATA
>WEIU01022973.1:71421-84975 GCA_013389925.1 Aegithalos caudatus | reverse complement strand
TCAGCTGTTTGGATCCATAAAACAAGGTATACGGGCCCATAGCTGTCCATATGTTAGAGACATACTGAGTTTCCAATAATCAGGATGTTGGAGTAACTTTCTGATGCCGACCTATGCAGGTTCATTTCTTAGAGAAGAGAAAAAAAAAAAGGACAGATCTGTGCTGGTATACCTTTTCAAAACAAAAGCCACTTTCCTATTTTCAGAGCACACTAAAGCAGTGCCTAGATATAAGGCAGTATCTGATGTAAGGGAATAAGAAACAAAATCAAATCACAATGAACCATTCAAAAACTTTATTAAAACACTTTTTAAATCAGACAGTTCTGCAGAAAAAGCATTCCAGAAACCGCACCCTCCCAACTACAGCCTAACTCAAATCTCTGCCTGTTCAGAAAGAATCAGCTCAAGTGCAAAAGAAAAGAATTTAGGTAAACATGGCCCCTGTACTACATGTTTCTCCAGTTGGAGCATGGCAACAGCATTTCTTTCTACTTCACACTTGAAACAGACATCTGGTTATGAGTTACACACCAGATTATATGCTTTTACCTTCCAGACTCTAAGCTTTCCCTTGTATATGCTCTAGGCAATTTTAAATTTCTAGTAAGTTGCCTAGAGCTTCACAGTACAAAAATCTATAAAAACCTTGAAAGTCTTCACTGAGGTACTGCACATGGAGGTACAGCAGGCAGGTAAATTATCTGATCAGCATAAACCTCAGACAGCAGCTACAGCTCATGTACAAGGCATAGCAGAGAACAGCAATGAGAGATGAGAATTGAAAGATGGAGATTCCCTCTCATAAGAATCCCAAAGCCTCATATTTCAATTTCCTAGAAAACACAGGCCTATGATAAGATAAGGGTATCTCCATATTCTCAAAGCAAAATGCTCTGTGACATTGCTAAACTGTAGATGGCAAAATCTGATTTTTCGGGGTTGTTTTAGATCATTTGCAGACTAAACCTGACCTTATCTCTGCTAAACTTTCTTTGGTCCTTGTGATCATAATACATTTACTTTTTATTCCTTGTAGATTCTGTATTTTCAAATACTTCTATAAATATGTCATGGATATCAGCCACAGACACCACATCTAAAACCAACAGCTTATTATTCCTGAAAAAGGTTTCATATAGAAAAAAATAATTAAACAATCCTTTAAAAAGAAAATCTGACAAAGAAAATCTGCTCTTGAGTTGACATTTATTAGGACAAGTTTCAGCTAGGAGGAGAATTTAAAAACCAAGCTATAAACTACATGATGGGTGGAACAGGTTACAATAGAGGTGTTGGCACAAAACTATCCAAGGAATTATGAGCACAATGCTAAAATAATAGGATCTCTTGAATGGAAAGCCACAACCTCTGAATTTGAAAGCCTTAGATTTACATTCATGTGAAGACTTGTTGATAGCACTGTTAAATGAAAATATCAGAGCACTTTCCATATTTCATAATTCGCTGCAATCTTGAATACAAACACAGAGACAAAAAGCCAGCATTAAAAATACAAACTTCAGAGAGTAATGGTTTAAAAAGGTGGCAGATGAAGCAATCCTATTCCTGCACAAATGATGACCACAACATACTCAGAGGCTGCACTAGAATGACTTATAAAAAATACTGGTTTGTTTTCATCCATGCTGCAATGCTCAAATTGGTGTGCCTTTGTTAATTGCTCTTATGAGCAACTTTATTTTGATGAAATTAAACATCACTCTTGAGACTGACTATGCTGCAAGAAGGTGTTACAAAAAATTGAGGAGAGAAATATGATTACTGGAAAGTACACATATATTGATTATATGCTTCCATGGTCTAGTTCCAGAAACATACTCTGCCTTGTGAAAAATTAATTCTGTTGTCTTTGGGAGTTTAAAGGGGAAAGAAAGCAGGGTTGGCTATTTGGTTTGTCTTTCTTTATTCACTTCGAAGATTTTGAAACGTGTAGATTTAACATACTATTTTGATAGGCTAGAAAAAAAATCATACTATATGATGAAATAAGTGAGAAGATTTAGAAAATTCTAAAATATACCATCACCTATTTTTTTTAATGTGATTTATATAAAATGCAGGACAGCCAGATCTCTAAAAGAAAATCCTGATATAACTCTAAGTTTCGTATTTGTTTCACAGCCCTTTTTAACATTGCAGCCTCTTCAGCACCACATTTAAGAGTGTTCTGTTGCAGCTTTTTTGTCTGTAAAACATACATTGCTTGGCATAAAGTTTTACAATGCTCACTAAGGGAGGAATAACTCCTCCAAAGCCATAAGAAATACAACATAAACCTGATACAATTTAAACTGCAACTATTCCCTCCCTGGAATAGCTTTCAATCTTCAAGAAACAAAAGCTAACAAGGTTTCCAGAGCTCCTTGTTCCATATGAGAGTGGGAACAGTAACTGGAGTCCAAAGTCCAAAGTGCCATGCTGGGATAATTATAGTGATGTTTTCCAGTTCACCTCATTGTATTTCTAATTAGGTCCTGCATATCTCTGCTAGGAATTCAGATAGTTTCAATACTTTCTAGTGACAAGATAATGTGGGACAACCATAGGAGAGGGCAAAGTGATAACAGGATACACACATGCAGAAGACAGAACTGATTGGGGGCTGGAACTGAATGATCTTCAAAGTCCCTTTGGACCCAAATCATTCCATGTTTCTATGACTACAGATAGCTAAAAGGGAAGTCAACAATGCTTGACTCTTCAAAAGGATAGGAACAGGCAGAAAAAGAAAAAAAAAAAAATCCCACACCCAAATGAAAAAAAAACAAAAAAAACCCAAAAAAAAACCCAAAAACAAACAAAAAAAAACCCCACACCCAAATATGTTAACAATACATGCTTTTCGCACTTCTCCCAGATTTTCTTCTTCTAAGCCAAGCTCAATACAAGATTCATCTGCATCAAACAATGCTTCTAGAAAATGGATTAATACAAGAAAAAATTATTCAAAATAAATAGAGTCAAATTCTATTAAATTCTATGCAATGCAAGGTGCTAGAGAACACTTCCTCTACAACTCAGAGTGAATTCCTTGATCTATTACTTAACCAGTGTAAAAAACAATAGGTACATTGTTACTGTTGTGAGTACTCAGAGTGCTCCTCACTGACAAATAGCAAAACATTGTTCTAAATATTGAAATACATAGAATTATAGAATCATTTAAGTTTTAAAAGACCTTTAAAATTATCAAGCCAAATCATAAACCCAACACTGGCAAGTCTGCCACTAGACTGTGTCCCTAAGTCCCACATCTACAGGTCTTAAACCATTCCAGGGATGATGATTCCACACTTCCCTTGCCTGCCTGTTGCAATGGTTTATATATGGTTTATATATATATATGTTATAGAAAGACCAAAGCTTAAAAACCTTGTTTCAAGATTCAGAAAATGGAGGAGAGGGCCTCAGACAGGAGAACATTTCAACAACAGAGCAATTTCTCATGTCAAGCTTTGTTTACATACTGTTGTCACATGCAACTGGGACTACTCTACACAACTAATTTTATCAGACTACATGTACAGCCAGGATATTGATTTTACAGAAAGCAGTTCCTAAGTTTTTCCAAGTTCCCTTTCCTCTTCTCTTTTCCTTCCTCCTCCCATTTACCAAATGTCACAGAAGATGTCCACCAGAAGACAGAAAGCATTCCCTAAAATTTTGACAAAATTATAAAGCACTAGAAATAATGCTTGTGGTAGCAGAGCATTTTAAGCCATCACTAGCCTCCCCACCCCCATATTTAAATATTTATCTTTTAAATGTTTAACACACTTTTCCAGTAAAAATTGGTATCAATCAACCCCACTTTCCTCATGGCTTTCTCTGTTTATTTTCTTAATTTACATCTGGAAGTTCTTGAATATCAGAGGATGTTGTAAAAATGCTTCCACCACCAAGTCAGCATTCCCTTTAAAGAGGAACAACCCAATGTCTGAACTCTGATCAGCCAACAGAAACAGAGAGGAAATCACTCCATCCACAGCAACAGAGTTTAAGTCATTTGGAAGACTGTGAAAATAGGAAATTCTGTAATTTATCTACTTATGAAAACAACCCTGTGATTTTGGATATGTAGAGCAACTGGAGCATTTCTCCTCTTCATAGTTTACTGGTAAGAGGACGATGTTTAAAGCTTCATCTGGGTTGACTTTTATGCTTGTTTAACAACTATTATAAACAAGAGTTCTTAGTTTTGCTTTTAAGTCAGCGCAAAATATTGGAGCGTACCAGGCCATTCCATCCAGTCAAATTCTTTCCATGGACCATGGTCCCTTCCGCATAAAACCATTTAAAACCAAAAAGAACAAAGACATCCTTTTTTCCTTTGTGTTCAGTTTCTTCTTTTTCAGGAAACTGCTACAACCCCTAAACTTTTTATGTAAAAAGGCATATGAACAAGTTTCCCCATCTTGATTATGCATAGGCAAGGTGAAAACAAGAATTCTAGCAAAGCTAGGAGGATGACTCAAGCATTGCTCAGCAAATATTCATGTATTATCCCACAAATTCTATGATTTTTTGTTTCTATGTTAGTTGTGTCGATGAAGGCATAGTACACAGACACCTACAGCAGCAGACACAGAATTTACTTTGCCTAGCTAATACTTTCCAGCAGTAGGACACAGGATTTGCATTACCAAGGCTCTGCCTCTTGCTGAAAGGAATTACCTAGGTCCCCATATCCCTTTTGCTTCAGCCACTTAGGGTCAGCTGAAGGCCCTGAATTTTAACAGAGCTCATCCCTGTCTTCTACCCAGCCACCTCCTGAGAGATCTCATATTCCAGACATTACCAAAGGTTGGCTACTGGGAATCTCCCCATTTTCTCAGGTTGTAACTTGTAGGAGCCATATCTTACCATAATCCCACTAACACTCAGTACAGCTGACTAGTGTCAGGCAGAGAGAGACAGCTCCCTGAAAATGGTGTAACATCAAGGGAGGAAAAGGAACAGGACAAAATATGTGCCTGTATGCTTAAGTTTATATCAGAGGTGTTTTCTGCATGGATCAGTTAGCATCAACTTGGATAACATGACTTGATCCACTTCAGCCAGCATTATACACTAAAAAAATGATGGGTTTTAGACTATTTCTCGCTTAGCTATCAGGCTTAAACAAACATAAATAAACTCCAATTGTGATGAGTTATCAGTGTTTGCAGTGTAACAAAAGAAAATAATCATGTTTACACATCAGCATTGTCAAAAAGCACCAGAGATGTAGGCTTTTACTTCCTCATGTTCATCCTAGGGCTCTGATTTTTACACACAAAAATGTGAGACATTATCAGAACATCTCCCTAGATGTGTATGTAAATCTGCCTGGAATAATCATAAACCACAATTGCATTCACAGAATGTAATAAGTTACTCTTTTAAAAGTTTTGGAAAGAACCAGGTCTTAAATGAAATCAAGAGTTAAGATTTTAATAATAAATGTGGATGGAGAGTATGACAGCTTTCTATACTATCTTTTCTTGCTTTTTCCTCTCTCCACTTTCCTTGTATAAAAAGCTGTCAATTCAATGAGCCAAAATGAAGTAAATAGTAGCAGACATGGAAATCAGAGCTGTAATAGCATGCTCAGCAGAGGCTTGATTGCTGGCAAAGAAAGATCTGTCCACTCAACATCTGGCTCATTTTGATCCTTTGAGTTTAGCTGCCAAATAACTATGTCATCTGGACTCAGGAGATGGAGGCATGAGGGAGACCTGATATCATCATCCTAAATAGACTGGATCTTGCTCTGTGCTTAAAACAGGCTTTTAAGATCACCAAGAGTGAAGGAAGCTGTGCTACTCCAAGGAAAATCTGACTTCATAAAAAGTTCCACAAGCCAAAAGCTGGAACTATTAGTGGTATACTGGGAGGTGGAAGAAAACATGTATGTGTGGTATGCTCACAAGCTTGTTATAAACTTCTTTAACTGTGCATATCAACAGTGCTGACCACTTCTTCCCCTGCATTTTCAGGGTTGCAACCTCCAGCTATAAGTCTGCAACAAGAAATCTGTTTATTTAGAAAGTAATTTTAAAGTCCTTTTGGCTAAGCCCTCTCAAAAGGTTTAGGTTTAGGAAACATTCTTCACCCTGCCATATTTTTATTAATTATTAGCTTAAGCAGGCTCAACCATATCAGTTACTGAATGGTACATATTTATATGATTTGAAGAATGTCATGGAGTAGACTTAGACTTACTTTTACTGTAAGGAGAGTTCACCTTTATATTCTTTGCAGTACATGGGGCAAATAGCGAAAGACATTCCAAAAATGGCAGGAGACTGTGAGGATAGTTGCAGAAGGATCCCCAGCAAAGATAAAGAATTTTGTAAAGCCAGTTGCACTCATGGAGATTTAAACCCAAGCACATATTATGGCCCTGTAAATATCCATAATAGAACAAATACAATTTTCTCCAAACAGCCCATTTACCTGGGTCCTACGCACAAGGGGGAATTTGGCCACAAGGAAATTACAGCAAAAAAGAAACTGCAACAACAAATCCCTGGATTTTGGAGGAGGACAACTTAAGTAGAACACACCAACTCTATTGTTCTATTAGGAAAGCATCACAGTGAACATTCACTGCACCAGACATCAAACTCTAGTGACCAGAAAAAAAGCAGATTGATCAGCTGAGGACTCCTCTTCAGCAGCTTCAAAAGTCACAGAAACTACCAGTTGGGTGCCCCAGTGCCTCGACACAGAGTCTGCAAGCACCAATGAAGATTTCAATGTCCCTGTACAGACAGGGACCAAAGGCATAGGGGACACCTGCAAGCTCCAGGCTGCAAGAGTAGCTATGGAGTTGCAGGATGAGAACCCCTCTCCAAGCCACACCTCGCTTGCCCTGCCTTGTCAAGTGCAGAGTGCCATGCCAGATGGGTCAGTTGGGTTCTTGAGTCCTCCATTAGAAGGATGGGAATTAAACCACCCTGCTTCCTATCACTTTGCAAATCCATGCTTCCCATTAGGTTTTCTCAATTACCCATAACCTCAGCCATATGCTTGATAGGCAACACAATTTGAAGGAATTTGACATTTTTCTAATATGGCCATCAGGTAGTAAAAACCACATTTGTAAAAGCAGTTTGTGGTCAGTCAATTTACAGACTCAAAAATCTGCAAGAACTACTTTGAAACCCTATTAAAAGTGCTCTGAGTAGAAGATATAACTTATATTGACATATTCAAACTTCAGCACAATTAATTCCTATTTAAATTTCCTAAATTTCTTATTGAGCCATGAGTCATTTTAGATAAGCCAATTTCAAACACCAAGTCAGCTATTCATACAAAAAAAAAAAACAAAAACAAAAACAAAAAAAAAAACCACCAAAACAAAATCAACCAAACCAAAAAGCAGTAAGTGCGGAGATAAGGATGTTACTCAAGAACTACTGAATTAGACCTTAAAGGTCTAGACTTAACTACATTTATTATTTCTCCCTCTGAAAGTGTTTTAGAAAAATTGGTAGCAACAGAAACCTTTATTTCCTCAATAAACAACTTAGTTACAGTAGCTATAAAAAGAGGCTATTTCATATTTTACATTGTGTACAGAACTTATAGACAAGAAAAAAAAAAGGTCTCTCTGTGGTCCAATGACACAAAAAGAGTAAAACAAACAAGTGACTGAATCTTGCAAAAGATAAATGACCGGATAATTTGAGGGAAACTTTAACCTTTTATTTTCAAGACATAAATTTGAGAAAGGCATTTGTTTATGTCAGAGAATAAAAAGGCCTACTTCAATATGAATAATTTTAAACTGGTATCTTGAGATCCATTGTCTTGTGGTAGTTAAATTAAACTCTTGGGTAAGCATTCAAATAGTAAGTCTTCAATAGTAAGTCTTCTCAAGCTGTCCTAACTTGCTTCTCCTGTACAACTTTTAATTTGTCTCTGAGGAAGACAACTGACTTTACCAAATGAGGCAACACAGAAGATAAACATTAAGTCTGGCAGCTGGAAGTGTCTGAAGCATAATTCTTTCCTCTATTTTATCCTGGTGGAACCACCACCCAGCCAACCGATACAGTCAGAGTTCTCTCCTAATGTGAGTTCCAACTCCTGCACCCTTGACTTGAAACAACTCACAGTGCATAAAAATTTCATTTCAAACAAGATATTTTCATGGGACTTTTTTCAATGAGGAAAAAATATCCTTTCATCTGAATGAGAGTGCTATTTTTATATTTTTTTTTAATTTCAGCTTTTAATACCAAGCAGTTAAGTTGAAATCAGAAACTTGATATGGCTTTTTCAGTTACTACTTACTCATCATAATGATGAATTTATCTCTTACTTTAATGTTAGCACAGAGAAACTAAACCTTGGGCTTCAAATCTTTGCCTCTAGATTACAGATTTTTTAATTATTATTATTTTTAAACAATCCCCTATCATCTGTAATATTTGGCAATGGGGGGTATGTTACGGTTATATCAACATGCCTTGATTTTTCACCTAAAACTCACAGACTCATTTATATACCAGCTTGTATTTCATCCCAAATGCAAGTACATAGATGTGTCTGGTTTTAGTGAAACCCTGGGGTCCAATTTTGTGGTGGAGGGGATTTACATCTGTGCTACATTTGGGTCCCACTAAAGATAACACTCAGCATTTAAAATAAAACACTTGATTTTGCCCCAGTAGAGTCTGGACAAGTATTGAGCAAAAGCATCATCCCCCAAGTACCCAAGCTAGCACATTCATATTTAAGTCTCAAAGACACCGTGCATATATTATTAAGATGAATTCCTGGGATATCTTTAGTCAACAAAAGCTCCACCTTCATATTTATAGGGGTGAACTACCATAATTTATATTTCTGAAGGCTTCAAAACTAGCTTTTCAGCTTTGCTATTCGAAAAGTAGAGTTTAGGTGCCCAAATGAGAATGTAAATAATTTGGCCCCAAAATTACTTATATTTCCTACTCATTGGTAACTGTTAGAAATACTTTCCAGGTAATAAAATCAGTATTGCACAAAGAATAATTCAAATAAATTTGGAGTAAAATATTTTCATCCTTAGTTTTCCAACTTCAAAATGTAATATGAAGGTGAATTTGGCGATCCAGCATTTTACATATAAAATTAATAAAAAGATACCCAAGTACTTTTTTTCATGGAGAAAGGAGGATGAGGGTGCTATAGGAAAGGGGAGAACCAAACAAGCAGGGGGAAAAAAATCCAAAATATAGAGTTTATGATCAAGTACTAAGTGACTACACCAACAACTGAAAACTGGTTTCAAACCAGATTTCAGGGTGTTATTTACATGCTGCCCAAAATTGCATTTGGCACATGTATTCTAATACTTGGGCTTCTTTAAACTTTTTCATTTAAGCTTCATAAATGAGCTGCTTTTTCCTTGGTAATAAAAATGTATTTTTTCAAGCTAAGTCACTTGGCAAAGTACTTGAACCCATGCCAGAATACCTGAGTTGTTTTGGGGTTTTTTTTATTCTTAGTTAAGTAATTCCATTTCCTCATCATTTAGAAAATTCTAGATTTTGAATTAATTTAATTTGAAAATGAACTTAATCATTGAATTATCAAGACACTAGCTACATCTGAGTCCAATCCCACCCCTTGGAAGACCATGGGATAAATAAATAACTTCTATTTTTAAATAAAGACTGAGAGCAGAAAGCACACCTTTTACTAGAACACATTTTCAGCTAAAGGCTACTTCTAGAGCCAACTTTTAGAAGGCCAAAATGGCAACCTTTCCATGTTGGTCATGGCTACATATATGATGAACTCAGCCTGTATTTTGAATATAACTGTTTATTTTAAGCTAGAAGAAAGAGAAACAAAGAGTAACACAAGTTTGATTTCCCACATCAGGCAGTATTCTTCATTTTTAAGAAGTACCTCCTCCAGATGAGACAATTTCAAGATTAGCAGCATGATTTATTGACAGCTTATTGAGTAACTCAGCACTCCCTATTTGACCTTCTGCCTTGATAATGGACTCAGAGATCTCAGCCTCTCAGCTCTGGCCCACGTCAAAAAACATCATGATCACTGAAGTAAAAACCCCTCCAGACGTGGTATCTCCAAACTAGATTCCCTTAGCTCAGAACTGAAGTTGAATGCATTCATGAAATAGAAAGGCAGAACTTTGGAACCCAGACTAGGCTTAGCACAGCCCCTGTGGAATCTGTCTGAGGAAAACAGAGCAGAAACAGTTTTAAAGAACTGCAAAATTTTANGACACAGCCAACAGATCCTTTTCCACAGTCCTCATTTGCACTGAACAGAACCTTTTCTGGAGAAGTCCATTAACATACCACCCACATTTCCACTGGCAATTCTTTATAGAACAATAAAAATGGCTCCTGTTCCCTTGACAATAATCAATTATTTTGAGGAAGGGGGAGAAAACCAAGAACATCTTCATTCTGTACCAAACATCCTAAATATCTTTAATATATAAAGCTGCCCTTCAAAAATGAAAAGGTTTAGCTGAGTACATTATTGAAAAGTATTCCTATAGTATGGAGCATTTATACAGATTTTTTTTCCTGAGTTGAAATAAGGCAAATTGAACAAATCAAAATCTGAGTATGCCATATTTGGTCTTAAGCCTGTAGCCATATTCCATCTCCTTTTGGATTAAAGCAGACACCAAAAATTTGAAAACTGCCACTCACTACAACAGATTAGCTGATTATTCATGAATGTAGGAGAAATAGTATCAGAAATGTCTCCTTCAGAGAAAACATACCTCCTCTTGAACCCAATTAAAAAGTATCAGCCTATCCACAGTTCCTGTTATGTTCTGCAGTAAGGTCATCCTTCTCCAAGTCCTTGATCTGAAATACAGTATCCTATCTTTTATTTTCTATCCACTCATTCCCTTTTTCTCAATACAGCAATACATATAAGCATACAGGCAAAGAGGCTTAGGAGAAAGACTGGGTTTGAGGGAGACGAGTCCCTGTCTTAGCTTTACTTCTTTATTATTTAATCACAGACAGATTTCTGCCCTTGACCAAAGTTTTTCACCTGTAAAGCATGGGATTTGATATGTCTTTAAAAATAAAATTAATTAAACCTCACCTTGAAGAAATCTTCAGGACAGGGTCTGCACAGAGTGAAACCTGATGTAAGGGTTCATTACAACAGGCACAGAATTACCTAAGGTTCATCTATGCAAGATGTACTCAACTGCCATCAGCTCTTTTTTGCAATAAACATGATCATGATTTTCTAAACAAATTTAAATCATCAACAACAAAAAATGAAGACAATATTCATTTAGCTATGACAAAGCAGTAAATTAGTGGGAAGAAATTCAAATTACTCCTAAGAAAAACTGCAGACAACTGAACCATTCCCAGCATGGTTTATAGGGTGTTTGTTTGCTTGATTTTCTTCTGCTAATGAGCACAACTTGAGATGCTTCATTTAACATCTTCCTAAGAGATAAAATTATTCTTGTACCGCCCATGACTTTCTTAAGGGGTACTCAAAGATGAATCAAACAGCAAATAGTACTACTAAGGCACAACAAATTACCATTTGAGGCTATCTTTATATTAGTCTCAGTACAACCATTTACCACTTGATTTTCAGCACTATAAACTGCCTCTAGGTGTTTTCTTGCATAGAAAAACTACTCTTCCTTTTACACTATAGTTTCTGTCCCTCAGAAAATTTGTCCTCATCTTTTTTCTTCTTCACTGCTTATCTTTAGTGGCTTCCAGTGTCAGTTTTGCAACAGAGTGGTGCCTCCCTGTTCAGTTTCTCTTACATAATGAGTTTCTTCACTTATGTGTTTCTTTCTGATTTATAGCTCAGAAGTGCATTCATTTCACTTGGTTCCTAAAGCACCACAAATACACTGCTAGGGTACATTTCAAAATAAAGAGATAAAATCTTTTTTCAAGATGGATCTTCACAGCTCAAACCTAATACAACCCAGACAAACCCCAGATATTTAAATATTAGCACACAGTGTTAATGTAGAATCTGTGCTTATGTTTCTGTAAGGTGAAGGGAAATATCACTCTCCATACTGGTAGAAAAACATGGAAGATTAAACAATGTTTAACATCCAGTAGCAGCAGCAATGAAGATACCTCTGTATCTGGGGAAGTTGCTTACTCTTCCTTCCTTGCTTTCTCCTGCAAAGCTGTGAGACCACGCTACAAGATAGCTCAGGATACTGATCTGTCTGAAAACATTAAAAAATAAGCAAGTCTTTTTACAGCCAAATCAGTTTTCTGATATTCCTTCACTGCATTACCACAATATTGTACCAGCATTGCTGTGGAGAAAGAAGTCAGCTGGGAATTCATATGTAAGTATTAATTTTCTGGTTACTAATGATATTATAGCTTTCACAAATCAAAGAATATTTAAACGTTTGACACATTTCTACGGAGCCTTATTTACTTATTTACTACTGGCATTCATTCTTAAAATCATGTTTGAGAATGCCTTAGTTTATGCTGTCTTTAACTTCACAACTCATCTGCCTAATTGCAAATTAACTGCAACATTTGTGAACAAAACCAAAAAAGGAATAATTAATCAAAATTCATCAGGGAATAAAACCACATCTTTTCCTGTGACCAGGCAGATCATTAGTCATTCTTTTCCACTGAAAACATGTCTTCTGTGCTGTCTCTTACTGTGTCAGCCATAAGGGCTTTGGACACGTGTTTGATGAGATCAGCTTGGGGACCTTTTTTAAATGCAAAAGAGAAATGGAACTTGACAAGTATCTTGACCAACAAGCTACAGACTTTTTCCAAAGCCTAGGATGACCTCCTGGTGAAGTATTTCTTCCTTGGCTAGTAAGGCAATCTTCACTTAGCCAGCAGCAAGCTGAGAACAAACGTCAGGGAACACATCTGATTGCATTTGAAAGTTTGATTTTGAGCATAAACCAAGAAAAGAGCAGAGTTTTGGAGCTTTAGTTACCCTGGGGCTTTGTTTCCATTTCTAAATGAACAATTGGTTGATCTGCTACTCTAATGCATACATTTTATGGAAATTTGAATATTTTCTGTTTTAAAGAATCTTCATAGAGAACTGACATCATAAACAAAGAACAAATGTAGATAGACACTGACTGAGGAAAAAATTGACCTCAGCATCCTGTTTGATGAGTAGTTTGAGATTCATTACTTTCCCAGAAGGTGAGATTGAAAGAAATATAAAAACTATCATATACAAGTACTGATTTATTTTATTTAAATACACAAGAGAGTGTTCTGTAATCAGCAGAGTCACTCACTACAGTAAGGCAGAGCTAAAAATTAGTGGAGGGACAGTTCCAGCTAGGAATTAGAAAAAGGCCAATGTCATGCCCTCTTGAAACCATCTGCAATTCTCAGTTAATGCTTGCTACAGTACCTTATTTATTACCACAGACAAATGTAAGCTAAAACTTACATTTTTGCAGAGAGGTGTCCTTTCTTCTGTTGTGTTTATCTGAAAATGACAAAGGGCCTCCAGACATTTGTCTCACAACCGTGAGTCATCTACCTATATATATAT
>WEIU01022973.1:60925-71391 GCA_013389925.1 Aegithalos caudatus | reverse complement strand
ACAGGGTTAATTTTTGCAGTAGTCAAGAGGGGGCATGGCTAGGACCTGGGAGTTAATCTAAATCCCACCTCACAGCCTTTCCCAGGGATGGGGGAAAGGGTCCCTTCTGGATTGGGTAGCATAGCACAATGAGCAGTCTGGTAGGTATTGTCAGCAGTGAGAATTCTTGTGCCAATTGTTTCTTGTATCCTCTGTCATCCCCACTGTTGCTGTTACTATTTTTTCTTACCTCGTTGCTGTTTCTAGTAAATTGTTCTTATTCCAAGCCATGATCTTTATATTTTGTGCCTTCAGTTCTCCTCCCCATCCCATTGCAGAGAGAAGGAGAAGGGGAAATGAGAGAGTTGCACATAGTTTGGAGAGATTCAGTGGGAGCACTAAACTGGGGAGTACCATTCCCAAACTATGGCAGAAAAAAACCCTAAAACACACACAATTTTTTTAAAAAAATATATTCTGCTGTTTTGAATATGGACTTTTAAGGGTAAACGTCATCAACACTATATAATTTGCCTCTCCATTACTTGTTTGAGATAAATGAGTTGACACAAATATTATTTTTTAAAACTGCTGGATATAGGCTTGAAATTCCAGTGGAGGGCCATTTTTTTAATTCACAGGTAAAAGTTTTTAATATACAGGTCCTGATAACATTACCCTGTACATTTCCTCATCTTGGAAAAAAAAAATCAAATTTCACATTACATAAATTGATAACCTGTACTAGTTATCGATTTAGGTCTCAAATTTTAAAGAATTTGCTTTACTTATTTAAACTACTCCCTCATCAGCCAAACACCTCATGAAGGCTACTGGACCACTGTTCTTTGTTCCTATTCCATGGCCCTATGCTCTTAAGCTTCTTCAAATGGGGGAGAGATAAGGTTTTTTCTTACTTACATTAAGTGGGACAAAGAAACTGCTGCTGATTTAGGCTTCACAATTATCTGAAGACTTCCTGTAAGCACTTGACCAGTAGAAAATACTTAAGTTTTTCTTTCCAGAGACATAGGAGCTAAAAGAAGTTTTTGATATGAGTAGTTTCAAGAAGTGGAATTTTTTTATCCTAGCCCACACAATTTTTTTTGCTTTACTTTTCTTAATAGTGAGCATTTTCCAGATCAGGCATATTAAATTGACGAAAGATCAAAGTAACACACAGCACAAAAATGCTCTCTACTATATCTAGTTTTCTTTAGAGATTCTCATTATATGTGGCTTCCAGGAATTTATTTACTTGTTTTTAAACACAACCTTCATTCTCTATTATCAAACGAACTCAGAGCCATCTTTGTTAGATTGTGATCAGTCTTGCACCCACTGATCTACTATCCAGCTAGCCCCTAGGCTAATGAAATCAGTTCTGGCTGATATTATTTTAACATACAGACTTAAGCAATTGTCACCACATGTTGGTAAACAGCTCCCTAAATCCAGACTAACAGTACCACAAGAGTACTTCCTTCCACAAGTTATATGAAGTAGGAAAGAACAGGAAGGTCATGGTTTAACAAAAATATGGACTGTGGGGATTCCAGGAAAAAGGTATTCCAATAAAAGATATCCCAGTAACATCATGTTCACATTAAATCAGTGCAGTAACGAGCAGAGATTAAAGCTCATTGATGTCAAAAAGTTACTGAGCTTGGATATTCTGTTTCTTCCCATAACTAACAAAAAAGTCAATGAGGATTAGTTACATGCTTCAGCCCAGTCATACTAGACCTGTACTGCTGGGTGGTTGTCTATTACCTGGACCCATGGAATACAGACAGTACAACCAGGATACAGAGTTTCCATAAAAAAAAAATTAAAAAAAAAAAAAAAAAAAAAAAAAAAAAAAAAAAAAAAAAAAAAAGTTGGGATGTATTTGCTCTTGCTTTCCATTCATTGTATTTCAAACTTCTTTTCCACATTTTTCCACATATATTCTGAATCACATAGTTTGAAGTTTAGGACAGCACTGTTACTGCTATCTTTCTATCATCACCTTGGATTCAGGATGACTCTTCACATTTACCCAAGACACTGAGACAAACAACTTTCTTGTGGAATAACAGCCCCAAGACAAGGGGTAGGAGCAGCTTAGGTCACGTGTGACTTCCAATGGGCCACCTTTGCAATGCAGTTTGAAGTACCAACTTCAAACGGATGTTGCCTTTGAACAGATCTAGCTGTAGGCACTTCAAGATTAATAGACTGGTTTAATTACCCTCACCCTAGCAACTGTGGTGTTGTTTCAACAAAGTCAACCCTTCTAATATGCTACTCCCAGGCTCTGGCAGGCTGTCTCACTCCAGTGCCAGGTGATCATGGCAGTCATACAAGTTGCAGCTTGGTGGGAGCTCCCCTTTCCAACAAGGCCCTGTTTTGGTTTTTGACACAGGCAGGATCACTTGCGAGGCATGATCACAGCTCGCACACTAACCAAACTGCCTGGGATTACAGTACAAGTGCTTACTTGCAAATGCCAGGGGCATGATAAAGGGGAAGAAAGGCTTGCTTGGTTCTTTTCTCTATTATGTACAAAAAGTACAAAATGAGGCAGGGTTTTTCAATGAGAAACATTAGCGGGGCTTGAAATGAAGCACTTTAATGCATTGTTTATTTTATTTCTTCCTCTTCTGTGTTTGCATTTCGGATAGTCAAAGGCAGTTTCCTTGACCAGTTTGCCTTCACTAGGATAATCTCCTCAGTAATTGTCCTAGTCATGAGCTCCCTTAGAAAACATTGATTCCCTCCATTCTATTAGTAAAATCCCACAATTAGTAGTTACAGTAAAGTAAGAAGAAATGTTCTTTAAGCAGAGAAAAGGAGGTACAGAAGCATAAGGTAAACTATTCAGCTTAATTACCAGAAGGGGTTTTGGTTTCTTGTGAGCAAGCACACACATCCTCTGCTTCCACTTTTGTGGCTCCAGACTTCAAAATGTGAAAGCTGACCCATTCCCAGCAGCCCACTAATTACCACCGTTCAAGGAATCCCACTCCAGCAGCACTCAGAAAGAGAGGCTCCGAGAGGTCTGTAATGTGACATCCTCAGTTCCCAAAGTGTTTGAACTGGCATCAGAGCCAACACAGGAAGACCCAGCCCTGCTGGCTCATTGCTTTTGCTTTCTTTTTAACCCAAACAAGTCTTATGGCACAGACACAGAAATAGCTGAACTGAGATTGGCAGGGGCTGAAGCAAATCATCTGGAGGAGGACAGACTGAAAACAGAAGTATCTTTGCTGTCAGGGATTAGGCTCACAGGTACTGAGCATATTTTGTAAATCACACCCTTTCAAGTAATGAAAGCACGCTGCCCCTCAGATGAAGTAATTGCAAAAATACGTAAAAACGAATACACTGTTTCTATAGTACAGTATTTTTTTTTATTATGAGCTAAGCCAACAACCTGGGAAAGACATGCTTACACTAAAAAAGTCAAAGGAAAAAGTTTTTAATTATAAGTGCATTCATTATGCTGATTATTTAAATTTACATCTGCAGGCAGCACAGAAATCTGAGAATGCAGAAGACATTTGGCTGTATCTTCCCATTATTTGCACCTGAACTCTCAATTGCATACTTAGGACACTGTTTTCCTCCATAACCATAACACAAACTTTCAGTTCTTTCCATTAAGGCAAGAAAAAATAATACAGCAGCAGAACACATCATGCAGAAAATCACCCAATCATCTCACAAGTGAAAAATACTGAGCTGGTTACTAGAACCTGTAGTTAGGTGAGGGAAAACAATTAATAATCAAAAAGCCTGTTTGTGCTTCCAATTTTCTGGATATATCTAATCAGGATTAGATAAATTCACTTTTAAGAAGTCCTACAGTAGAATTAGCAGTATTTCTTAATATATTAGCAGCTAGCTAGCACATCCCGGGTAACCATTAAAGCAGGAAATTCTTCTTTAAATGCAGTATAAACACTATTCTTGTTCTCCACATAGGGTTTTCTATGGCAGGAAAAATAAGTAAGCAGAGTCTTGTGACACTATAAATACTTCTGGAAATAAATGAAGAACTGGATTTACTAGCACTAAAATAGACATAGAGGCCTTTTGGTTAACTACACTCAGAAAATATTTACTATTACTGCACCTGGCACTGACTAGCAAAAAAAAAAAAAAAAAAAAAAAAAAAAAAAAAAAGAACTTGCAAAGAGGAGATTTTATAGGGAAGCACCAGCATCTCATTACAATAAACTACAAAGCATTGTACTTGGTAACAGCTTTTTAAACACATAGTTCTAGTCCTTTAGACTACCAGAGGCGAAGCGAAAGCTTCTTGAACTATGTCAGAGAGGGCTGGCAAGATGAATACAGCCTTTAATTTAATTAGTCTACCAGCACCTGACCAAACAAAGGTGTGTCCAGGCTGAATCAACTTAAAATACTGAATCAGATGCTTTTCCTAATTTTAAAATGTATAAAGCCGGTATTTAAATATATCAGACCACCAAATTAAAAGGCTTGTGAATGTAACCTGAAAGATTTCTGTTAAATCTTCAAAGAAAATTAAGGTTAGGCTTTTTCTAATTCTGCTTATATAGGCCAGTCATTGAGAAGATTTAGGGGTGATTTTTAGTTGGTTTTTTCCCTTTAATTCCAAAATTAAATGGGATTCTAGAAAATAACAAAAAAACAGTTTTTACCATGATGTCAACACTGCTGCAATAAAAAAATTCATTGGCTAACTCTGCACTACCAGGAGCAGTCTAATCACTGGAAGGAAAAACTCCTCAAAATGCTAACACAAAACTACAACTTAATTCCACATTGCTCCTTGAAGAAAGGAAAGAAGGCTGAAACTAGTGAACGTGGATACAACATAATGAGTCAAGAATTCCTGTGTAAGAACAAAGCAAAGGATGGGCAATATGGGACCTTCCTTTTACATCTAAACTTGATGACCTTAAAGGTTCTTTTCCAATCAAAATGATTCTATAGTTATATGAGACACTTTGTAGCCATCCTTATAGAGAGAATAAAGGAGGACTTGGAACCACCAACATGGCAACCTCAATTCTGTGCCTGGAAAGGTCATGGAACCTTTTCTAGATCCTCCTAGCAGCTATGCCAAGGCACATGGAGATCAGGGAGGTGATTTGGCACAGCCAGAATGGCTTCATCAAAGACAAGTCCTGCCTGATCAACCCCATGGCCTTTGATGATGCAGTGACTATATCAACGGACAGACAAAAGGGCTACAGATGTCATATCTGGACTTCTGCAAAGCCTTTGACACAGTCCCACACAACATCCTTTTCTCTAAATTGGAGAAGTGGTGTCCCTTAGGAGTCCATACAGAGACCAGTGTTATTTAATATCTTCATTAACAAGAGATATGCAGGGATTGAGTGCACCCTCAGCAAATTCACTGTTGACACCAGGCCAAATGGCTGACACACCTCATGGACAGGATGACATCCAGAGGGACTTGCACAAGCTTGAGAAGTGGGTTCATGAGAATCTTCTCATGAGATGTAACAAGACCAAGTACAAGATGCTGTACCTGGAAAAACTCCTGTATCAATAAGGGCTGGGGGACAAACAGATTGAGAGCAGCCCTGGGGAGCAGGATTTGGGGCTGCTGGTGGAGGAGAGGCTGGACAGGACCCAGCCATGAGCACTCACAGCCCAGAAAGACAAACGTGTCCTGGGCTGCATCCAAAGCAGCGTGGGCAGCAGGGAAGGGAGACCAGGCTCTGCAGAGCAGGCTTTGCTGAGACCGACTTGGAACACTGCATCCAGCTCTGGGGTCCAGCACAGGAGAGACAGGGACAGCACAGAGAGTCCAGAGGAGGCCACCAAGTTGATCACAGGAATGGAACACCTCTCCTGCAAGGAAATGCTGAGAAAAGTGGGATTGCTCAGCCTGGAAAAGAAAAGGCTTCTGGGTGACCTAATTGTGGCCTTCCAGTACCTGAAGGGAGACTGCAAGAACTCCCTCGAAGATGGAGAGAGACTTTTTACAAGACCCTGTAGTGACAGGACAAGGGGGAATGCCTTTGAACTGAAAGAGCATACTTAGGTTAGGTATCAGGGAGAAATTCTTCGCTGTGGGTGTGATGAAGCACTGGAACAGATTGTCCAGAGAAGTTCCAGGATGCCTCAATATCTGGAAATGTTCAAGCCAAAATGGATGGAGTTCTGAGAAACCTGGTCTAGTGGAAGGTGTCCCTGCCCATGCCAGGGAGTTTCGAGCTAGAAGATCTTTAAAGTTCTTTGCAACCCAAACCATCCTATGATTCTATGATTCCTGCATGCTAAGAGTTTGAGACACACAGGCTGCTTGTGAATAAAATATTTTTCAACAATACAGGTTGCTTCAGTTGAATTGGAATAAACAATTTGGGTTAAAAAGACAATATCTGTGTACCTTAATATTTAATTAATCTAAAAAAGAACACCCATTATAAAAATTATAAAGAGAAAAACCCACTCAAGAACAAAGCCCTAGAGACAGCTATAATACTTCCCATAACATAAGAAAGTGATGCTAACATTATTTCTAAAATCTCATCTTTGTCAGGTGGTGTTGGACCTTAAACGTAAGGGAAATTAAAAACAACGGTGGGAGAAAGATGTGTCTACTTACAGCAGGATTACAAGTGCTAAAAAATATACTGTATATTGTCTTCACTCGCTCTGTATTATTGAAATATATTTTACTTCTTGCTCATTTTTCTAAAAGTAATTACCAGGACAATATTGAAAATATCAGAGACAAGATCAGAATGGACATTCACATCTACTCCTCAGTGACAGTAGCTCTTTACTTTATGAGTTTTCTTAAAATGAAAGCTGCAGACAAAGAAAAACTTCCCAGTATTATACAAAAGACACAGTAATTTCTATCTCAGGGTAGAAAGGTATATTTTAAAACATGTCCCTGCAGCAAAACTATATTTTAGGGGAAGAAAAAATAAACAAAGAAATAAATCTTAATTTTCTGCTTTATGCCAAAGAAACAAACAAAACCACTACCTCCACTCCCTCCCCACAAAAAAACCTACAAAAAGCCTAAAGAAATACCCACACCCAAATCACCACACACCTTCACTTTTGAAAGAAAAACAAGTCTAACTAGCAAATTAGCATTAAAAAAATTTTAAAACATTAAAATAAATTTAAAGTGCCTTCCATTATGTCACCAAATCAGGCTTTGGGCATTTTCCTTATAATAGCAACGGGATGACTTTTGGAAATATTTGTTTATTCCTAAACTAAGTGTTAATTAGAATTCAGTTCAAAACAAATCAGAACAAACTTAAGTTTAATTTAAGAAAATATCTCACAATATGGAAGAGATAGAAGCTGTCTGTCTTCCATTTCAATACCATTCTGTCTGGCTTATATTTTCTGGCTTTCTTTCTTTAATGTAATTATTTACTGGAAGGCAAATTTGTTGCAAAAAAATACCAATCAACCTCTGTGTTTTTTTAGAACAGGTGCACATGAAATTGATTTAACAAAATATTAGGTCATAAATCTCCTCTTAACCAAATGAAATCTACGGCATCTATTTAGTCTAATTTATTCTTCCACTAAAATGGGTGTTGGAAGAGAAACAGGTCCATCTTTTTATGTTATTATTCTGTTGACGTGAAAGTTGGGAAGCTAATTGTGCAAAGTGTTGCAGTAATTACTTAGGATTAACTGAGGCTTCAATCCATCTGTACATTATGAAATATTGGATTGGCTTTAAAAATCAGAAACTTTATTGCCTTACAACAGGCTATCAGCTTAAAGTTCCTAAGAAACCTTCAAACAAAAATGTAAATTTTAAAATGCTATTTTAAAAGACAGCTTCACATCAAACAAAATTTAAGTAGCCAGGCTTCAAAAGGACACAGCTGCAGAGGAGTTCTGCCACATTAGACGACTTTGAACCCATAGCATGCATTTGCAATTCCTGCTTAATTTTTATATTTGAGGTTGTTTCTCAGCAAGGCAGCAGTACAGCAGGGGAGGAGCAGAAACAGAAACCTGGAAGAACCTCCAGTAATGAACTGGAAACCAAAACAGGATGCAACAATGCAAGACCAGCCCTGAAACCACTGAAGCTTCTGAAGCACCACCAGTTGCTTGGTTGGCTTGTGTCTCCTCAATGGAAAGATTCTCCCTGTTTCCTACACTGTTTTCCTAGTATCTATAAAATGAAAATATTGCGCACACACAGCACAAGACAGTGTGCTAAACTGAGAGGTTCCAGATGAGTTAAAGAAAAGATAATGGTTCGTAAGCGGTTTGTCTTGGCAGGTCTGTCAGGTATCTTGGTTAAAGTTCAGCACTTCAAGCACTTAGTAGGAAGTAAAGACACTGAAAGACTTGGCAGAAGTTTAATATAAATACTAAGAGACTTGAAATAACTTTAAAAACTCAATGAATTAAATAGCACACTACCAGAGCTACAGTAGTGTCATTAGCTCAAAGTAAAATNTAAAAAAAAAAAAAAAAAACACAAAAAAAAAAAAAAAAACCATCCTGTTAACAACTTCTAGTAATTTCAGGAAAAACATTTTGCAGAATTAGAAAAGGGGAAATAATTCAACACTCAAATTCTCCCCTTACAGGAGAATGTGTTAGAGCATTTTACAGTCTCAAAATGAGCATGAACATAAGAGCCAGGTTTTGATTTCACATGCCCTGTGCTGCAGGCAGAATTGATCCTGTTATCAATGTTCAGTGTTTACATGAGCCAGTATAGTAGAAAACTTTCTAATATGCATTAGAGCAAAATCTCATCATTTAAACAAAGGGGATTACATAACTGGACACCGGTTTACAGGCTGATTATCCAATTTATGGCCTAAAATACACACATAGTTGCATTAGAAGTTTGCAATTATTTGCAAGTCCTTTTGGCATCTAAATAGAAGCAACAAGGGAACTCCTGGACATCCTCACTCATTGCTGCTCACAGAGCAAATGTGCCTTGGCACAGAATTGACAGGGCTGCAGGACTGTCTTCCACCTCACTGCTGGCACTCAGTTATCAAAACCTCCAGAAGGCATGGAGATAGAAGCAATGAAATCTCTGTTATCTCCCAGAGTTGTTTACAACCACTTGAAAATAAAAGGCTTTGCTGATGCAATCTATAGCACATAACAGCTGTGTCAGGACAGCTGAAGGGAAAACAAATCATCACATTGTGGGAAGAACTCCTTAATCAACAAAGGAAACCACCTATCCCAGACATGGCATCCCTAGTCATGCTCAGTTGTGGGAAATGAATTTTTATATTATCATTAATTATTTCAGAGATTAATTTCAAAACATAACATTGAACCTCTTAGTTTTACTGCTTATCTAAAGGCACTATCAAATTCATCTGGCCCCCATAAGATTAACTTACGCATTTCTGCAAAGCTTAAGGTTTCATTGAATACACAAGGTTTTGCTAAGCTTGTCAGGCCAAAGATGATATGATTGCCTTACTAAACCTGCCTTACCAAAATTGCAAACAGGCCTATTGATTAGTTCAGTACCTTATTAATGCAGAAGCGGAACCCCAAGTGTCAAACACCACTTTCCACCTCAAGACTATACAATCTATTAGGAGGCACAATACCGCAGTAGGCTATGGCCAAACACAGCATTTCCATTATTTTCAATCTGCTCCTTAATAAAAAGGAAAAATTTTATCATAAGCAAACCCAGAATACTCATTAGACACTTGTTTGCCCTTCTCTGGACATGCTCCAGCATGTCAATATATTTCCTAAGTGGAGAGGCCCCCGAAGTGGACATAGCACTCAAGGTATATCCTCAGAAGTATCAAGTACAGAGGAAGAATGACTTCCCTGGTCCTGCTGGTCACACCATTCCTGATACAGGCCAGGATGCCATCAGCCTTCTTGGCCATATGGGCACACACCAGCTATGTTCAGCCATATGATCCATGTACACAAATGCCAATAAGGTTATTGAGAGGCAAGAACCAAAGTACCCATGTGAATGAAACCTGTAGTATTGGGATGAAGGAGTCAGGAACAAAGTGGGACAATATTCTGGAAAGCTATCCAGGGTGCAACTCTCCACTGCCATGGGTGGTACAGTCCCATTCAATTCAGGTGTCTACAAGTAGACTCCACCAGGAATAAAACTGACCTCCTATTTTGATAGGAATGAAAAAATAAAATAGGCAAATTACTGAAAATGTTCAAGACACTGGATATTGACACTATTTGAATCAACCTAAGCTTTTATTGTTTAACAAAAACAAGTGGTGGAAAAGGACAAAGAGAGACAGCAACCCTGGCTCCAGCTGGAAGTGATGATCATTTCAAGACTCCACATGTGCATGCAAATGACTTGCAACTCAGAGTTTGCCATTCCAAACTGCCATATCACAGAGGATAATATGAGCAAGATGCCTTTCTCTACTACATCTACAGCTAACAGCAGTCAGCTGTCCCCTTCGCTGTGCCTTCACTTGTTTCAAAAGGGCAGATTTTAGGGT
>WEIU01022973.1:20320-41357 GCA_013389925.1 Aegithalos caudatus | reverse complement strand
AAAAAAAAAACCACCAAAAAACAACAAACAAACAAATCACAGGAAAGAGGAGTTGAAGTCAGAGAATGGGAATGCAGATGTCATGTTGCTGCACATAACAGTAACATCCACAGAGGAATTTTGTGCCAAGTTCTCAATGTGTGCAATATGGAGCTTTTTCCTAATACAGAACATTTGGGCTAACAAGAGATTTCACAGAAGTACCATCTAGATGTACTTCAGAAAATTGGACTGCTCAAATTCCCTAAGTTCCTGTGCTTTCCTGTAGTGACTGGCCTGCTGTTCCAAGGGATATGGTCTTGGATCCTCAAGACAGCCTAGTTTCTTGCTGCTACATGCTACTGGAGGGGTGGAGGGAGAAGATATATATTCCTCAGAAAACCTTATGACCTCCACCACATCAGTGTTGGAAGCACAAGAAAGGGTGATCTTCACAACTGAAGAAATCATGAAGAAACATTCATTAACAGCATTCTGACATAGCCAGGTACATTTGCTCGTGCACTGGTCTGTCTTCAGCTAATGTAAAAGACACATTAGAACATGAAATTTCATTTGAATTGAACGCATGTAAGTAGGAGTTGGTACAAAGGAGTGAGACAGCAGCATTATTTCTCAGAGTGAAACATGATAACTGAGGGTTTACGAGCAGTCAAACCATAAAGACATTTTTCATTTATAACACTAATTTGAGAGGCTTATTATAGTAAAAAGAAGGAATTCCAGAGAAGACAATCAAAACATGGGGACAAATGCATGTTCACCACATATTAAAAATCACTGTTCAAGTCCCTGCTCATCAGATTTGACTTTGTACCTGTAAACTAGAAATAACTTTGGCTGAAGAAGTAGCTATGGGTGGTGTCCACCCTCACTCTCTAGCCTGAAAGCTGAGGAATACATAAATTAACATGAAGCTTCCTTTCCCTGAACTTTTTGTTTAATTTTAGAAGTGTCAGGAAAATGTTAATGTTACATTTTGTTACATATTTTCCAGCAGCATGTGGCATATGCCGAGAAGGGAAATAACAGTGTTTGTCATTATAACTTGACAGCCAAGGAGGAAGGAAAAAAAAAAAAAAAAAAAAAAGGAACCTAATGAAACCTGTAATTCATAGATCTGCTAAACACTGTTCTCTGCTACCCAAATTAGATCTAATACTTTAAGATGAATACAAGGTTCTTTCACTCCTTCTCCAAACTACTAATTTATTACAAACCAGGAAAAAATAGTCTTCATCCAGAGAGTCTGCATGTGAAATTTCACTTATCAAATTGGGTAAAAACCTCTGGCAATTGATTTGTAATCTTCAAATAAATTCTCATTTACAGAACTTTTAAGTTTAAAAATCTAAGTGATAAAATCAGTAACCAAAACAGGACACAGGAGAGGTAGACCAAGACATTTAAATATTTAGGGATTCAAAATTTCACTAAGCTCAAGTGTCCCTCATGACTCTCCTGCAAAACAGAAATAAATTTAAGGAGACATTTGCATGTGTATTGACTGTAAATGAAGAATCCAATAACCCTTTCTGGTATTCCTGCCTTTGCCTAAGACATTAAGAAATACCTGTATTATTTAATTTCCTTTCAGTTTCATCAGAACAGACATGAGTTGATCTGAGCATTCAGTTTTGACAAGATGTCACTTTTTGTTTCATCGCCCAACTACCTTAAGCCAGTGCCTCCCTTGCAAAAATCTTGTGTCTAAGTTGCTAAAATATTTGGTCCTTAGTTTGCTCCCTCTTATGGTCTGCAACCAATATAGAGAAATATTCCAAAAGAAACTAACATGGTGCCTGCAACATAAATTAATGCAAAGCTTTTGTTTCAACACTTTCTAAAGTAAAACAGATAAAACTGCAAATTTGTCTGACTCAAAGCAAATCTGGTTACTCCAATGAAGAGTCCTTTATGCTGAAATGGATAAAAAAAAAATGACAGGCCAAGAAAGGGCTTATTATCTGTCCTTCTGTTTTCCATCAAGATTAGTAGTAAGTCTGACTGAGTTAAAGAGTCTGCATTGTCCATAATTTCTCCTGGAAAACTGCATTACGGTTATTGGGGTTCTGCCAGAGAAAGAGCACCAGTTTTCCATAAATACAGATGTTTCCACAACAACATGATGCCCTGAAAAAAAGATAAGTAAAATTCAAATCCTAAACCAGCTTGTTCTGCTTTGGTGAGACCAAGTTGTCTGCAAGAAGCAGCACTTCTATTTCCCCCCAGCTCTAGAAAGATAGCAGTACTGGAAACTGAATCCAACACACAGCTGGCATGGCAAGAAACACTCCAAGTCAGAAAGACCTTTCCTGCCCATATCATAACGTTTTATTTTTCTAAAAACACACGTTAGTATTTAATAAATATAGAGGTGTTACTACCTTAGTGTATCAGACCATTCTCTGCACAATGATCTCTCACATTTTTTCTTTATTCTTCTTTCTCTTCTTAAGACACCTGCCAATCCATATTCAGAACATTAGAGCAGACAGGTACTGACAACTACTACAGAAGTGCCAGAGATTCTAACTGGTACTAAAAATTTTCAAATGTAGATATTGTTGACTGCTCAGAACACCCCTAACTTCTATGAATGTTAAATTTCAGTGCTCTTGTATTTGAGAAGCACCTTCCCTTGCAAGAACCTTACGTGTGTGGATGTGACTTGCATCAGGTGTGTCACTGCCCTTTGACTGGGGTACAGCCCTGGGCACCAAGGGGGAAACAGCCCAAGGGAGCAGCATTTGCAGCCAGCTGGTGCTGAGAATGTCACCAGACACATTCAGCCCTGCTGCTGGGTCTCTCTCAAGGGGATCTGCCTGGCAGGTCTCTAACCCACCAGCACAGCATCAGAGTGTTACACTTTGCTGTTGAAACAGAAAATACAAGGAAACCAGTTTTGTAGGAAGACTGGGGATTGAGGCACAAAGCCAGTACGTGGAAGTTCTTGCCAACCCTTAGGCCTTCAACATAGAACCATTAAATTGAAGCATTTATAAAATCCAAATTAATAACTTAGGGAAATAAAGAAAACACTGTTATTAGCACAGCCAACATCCTACGGCCTCTATTTCTTCTCAGTAAAGCAGTTGCTCAGATGCTCTGCCGAGCTTTCCACAGAATACCTCCACTGGATGCAGAAACCAAAAACATGACCTTTCTCAGGCTTTCCAGCAGAATTTTCCATGAATTTTAGTTTAGACATCACTAGGCTCATTACTGAAAAGATACTAGCCAGAAAGACTAGTATTGGTATTACCATGAAACAGAAGAGCAAAAATAAGTTTTGCTTGGAGTCATATGAGGGAAGGGGAGGGAACCAAAAGACTGAAAACCAGGACATCCTGTAATTGTAACTGGAGGACTGGGGAAAGAAAACAATTTGGAAAAGAAACTCTAATCCCATCATGATCACTCTCTCATAGAAGCCAAAGAAATTGCTTTCTGTAAAAATAAACAGAAATTAACATTTCAGTATTTACCATAAATGTCAGCATATTGAAGAAACAACTTTAATTTTGTAAAGACTGAAAGGATAAGTAATAAGTTGGCAGGGTTGCTTAGACATTTGTGAACTCTCATAAATATTACCTACCACAAGCCTAAATCAGTGCCAGCTCTGGCTTATGTTAGCCTATTTTAATACCTTACAAACTCCTCAGCCAGGGGATAACTGACCTTTGAAATATTATCTTTTAGTGTGTGCAAGATAGTGTCAAATAAATGGTTATCAGTTCTCAGAGAATTTTGCTTCTAATCTTTTGGATGGACCATTACCTCAAATAGTGATTTATTAGGTATTTAACAGCTTTTTACACTGATGAAATCTCAACATAAAACTAAATATTGCAGAGCAGTAAGTCTTGCAATTAAAACCACTGCCCAAAGAATAGGTGAGCAACTATTAGTTTTACCGAAGCTTTATTAGGGATTACTGAGAATAATTAACCTGTGTAATGCCAGGTTCCACTTTTCAGTTGGATTCTGCTATTTGTTAAGATGACTCATTCAGACACACAAGAAAAATCTATATGGGTTTAAATATACATTGCACCCTCACTGATTTAGACTAGGTTTAAATAGTATGATAGAATTTGAGAATCTTTACCTATACTGTATGACAAAGAAAACAAAATCCAAAACCAAAGCAAGCACACAGAAAGTGCATGGCTTAAGATCAGTGTGCACCATGTAGCAGGGCACATGGTTTAACACATCCAGTAGCTGTACTGACAGTATAAGAAGGGCTCACTGTTGTTTTATTTTCTCTACTAGAGGAAGAGTAAAACTCCAACTGTAAACAAGAGAATGACTGGATCGTGGGACATGGCTTTAATTCTGTTGAGGGGAAAAAGAATAACAAAAATACCAGTCAAATATGAAGATCGAATTTTCTTCCTGAAGCTATATGGTAAAGTGAAAAAGAAGGCTAACACCCGTATATGTTCCCCCATCTGCAGCAGAGGCCTGTGGCAAATGCAGGAATTATACAGCAATCGTTGTGTCCACTTTGATTTCTAACTGCAGGAAGAGGAGTGAAACACAGAACAGAACAAATCCACAGCTTCTCTGAAGGTCAGCTGAATCTGCCAGTTCTAATAAACACAAGACAGTCTCTCCTCTTATTTCTGAGAAACTCTTGGCTCTGTAGATGTGTGCAGCCACAAGATTTGTTGGATCTTCAGATCTGCATATCTTTCCACAGTAGCACTTCTCCTTGGTTCCTTTCTGAATTATTAAATGCCAGAGTTAAAGGAGAAAGGCATAGGGGTGGCATATGCCCTTTTGTTTGTCAGGGAACATAGTCCTTCAGGTTTATGGAGGGGTTTCATTGTTTCCAATTGAAGGGAAGGGTAAAATTGGTCCCACCCCAGAATCAGATGGCCACAGTTAAAAATTTCAATACAAAAGGAATATAGGTTTGAATTCCAGTGAGGGTTGACAGCAGTACTGTAATAAAAATGTATTTATTTACTCTGATGCAACTCCAGAATGGAGGGAAAGAAGAAATAAAGAAAAATCAACCACAGAGCAGTATCTAATTCACTATCCCAATTTACAATTTGACTGTTAAGATAAGCTTTTGATTTCCCATATTCTGCAAGAATAACAGTGTAGGCATTGACTGATATTTCTACAGAGTCTTAATTAAATGAGTTTCAGATTGCCTGAATTTAGATATGAGACGTGGTTTTATTAAGACTTTAAAACAAATAGTCTAAAAACATCACTTAAAAGTACAGGCCCAAACAAATTCCAGAGCCATTCACTTTAAATACACACTTCTGGCTTTCACACTACACAACTCAGATAACAGAGTCCTCCGTTTTCTCATTTGGACGCTAAGTCTTCACCATAAATATGCTTTCTTGTTGGTAACCAGGATCTTCCAGAAGATGCAAGCAGTTCACCAAGAACAACTTTAAAAATCTATGTTTCTAGAATAATAATTATTACCTTTGTTATTCCCACTGTAACATTTAGATACAACTGCAGGATGCAGCATAACAAAACTGAAGGATTTTTGAACTGTAATAAGAAAAGAAATCATTAAAGCAAATACTGTTTTATTCTTGCTCTGTTCTTACCAAATGGAGTTTAATATGTCAGGAGTTAAATACCTGACTCCAAAGAAACAAAGAACCCTTTGCTTTTTGTCCCTTCCCTATCAGCAAGAAGGGAATATTATGTGTTTATTTTGAAGGGATGCTATAAGCTAAATCTGTGAAATATTTGTAGGAGGTTACAGCAGAGAGCTAGAACAGTTAACAAACAGAAATTGTCTGCAGATAAGAAGGACCACAGAAAAAAAGCCTGACCTACAGTTTTAGCTGAATGTTAACACCTAAAGGTTGATCCTTTCCACGTGGTTATCATTTGTCCTGTTCGAAAAATGAAACACTCCTATGCTTCATCTCTCGTTGAGGGTGAAACAGAAATCATTTCTGTACACAGAGCCAGAGTCCCAACCAGGCCCTCCCATCAGTGATTATTACAGTTTTCTTGCTGCTGATGAAACAGGATAAGTAAGCTCTTTGGGACTTCATCAAACCTGAGTAAAATATAGACTTTTTAAAACCCTTTAGATTTCCTCATTCTGTAATAAATAAATAACATAGCTTCATATACTATATCACAACTTCATGCTGTTCCACTAAGCAGTAATCCTGGAAAGTGAAAGTCTCAGCTGAACTGGATACTATACCACCCACTCAAAAAATGTGCAGCAATATCTCCCCAGCTTTCCAGCCTTTCCCTCCAGCCACAAAAAGAAGCTGCACACTTTTCCATGTGTTGGAATACCTTCCCACACCAGAAGAGCTCCCTCATCAGTAGCATCCCTCTGTCTCAAGGGTCATTTCTGCTCCAGAGGCAGGAGAGAGCCTGATCACAGAGATCACCTTCCCCTCTAGCTCAGCAGGCCAACACTTCCCACGCACATCCAGGCACTCGGGGTCGTGCACCTCAGAGCTTGGCTGCTCTTACCAGCTCTACCAAACCAACTAGTGAGGCATGACCTCTGCCCACAAACCTTGTTTTTCATCCTCATGGTGTTCAACACTTTCGCAAAAAAACTTAACTTTCCAAAGCATGGTGTACCCTTATACTAGCCACTGTGGGGAAAATTAACTCTACCACAGCCAAAACCAGCACACAAATATGCAACAAAAACCCCCAGAATGCCATAATTTACTTTTTATGGAAAGATAAAATACATTTAGAGTTTTGTAAAGCTTTTTGTCCAGTTTCAACAGATTAATCACATTTAAAGTTACCAGCCCAGTTCTCTGTTTTAGCAGATATAAAGCTCTCTCCTTTTTCCAAACACTGCAGAGAATTTTCCTAGCAGGCTATGAAAAGTCTTATTTTGATGAAATGTTGGCTGTATGGGTCAGGAAATCATTTCTTTAGGCAAGTTCCAAAGAACAGCAGAACTGAGATGCTTTGAAAGCCTGTCTGCCAATCAACTTTGTCCCACTTTGAAAACAAAAGTAATTCTTTAGAAAGCACATTTCTAAATATGTTAATCCTTTAATAAGAAACAATTCCTAAATTATCTGCACTAAAAAAGCAAGCAGAGTCTGAGTCTTTCTGAATGGTCTACATAGCTATTTGAATAGGTTGCTTTTAAAATGTACTCAATATGCAAATAACTATCACAGAGCTGTAATGTAAGAAAAAATGTCTTTTATTCTGTTTTCTTGAACATGTAAGTGAGCAACACTTATTTTGTATTCAGGAAATATAGACAAGAACAACATAATCAACTAGGAAATAGAGTATTTGGCAAACAAAGGTCAAATTTTTTACCAAAAAAACTGCAAGCTTATTTGCTATTAAAAAGCCCAACAAAACCACAAATTAATTCATTATGAGTATTAAGAAAGAAACTGATGGGATCTCCTGACATACTAACAGTATATAACCCCTGAATGCTGAGCATCCCACACAGAACTCATGCTCCACATTCAGTTACACTCCCAGAACTTTCACCATGGTATGGTAAGTAACCTCTAAATCACCTGGAGCAGTCCCTGATTACTACATCAGGGACATTAATTTCAGCATATCCATGCATTCTATCGATTTAAAAAGTGTTGCTCAGTATCTCAAAGATAAACAAGATCATTTTAGCTGTTTATAATATATTCTGTAAGACCAGAGTCACATAATCCAGTATTTCCTTATAATATGATCATTTAGAGCTGAAAAAGCAGAGGTAAGAACATATTACAGATGAAGATGACTCTTTTCATCTTTAAGCTTTTATTTCAAATTCAGGATACACTCTATAGCATTACTGAAGTGACGCCAAAAATAAATGCACCATTTAAGCTACACTTGTGGTGCAACTCTTCCTGATATAAAGAAAGACCAGAGTGCTACACAGTGAAAGACATTCTCACAGATAATACTGCAGGAGCAGAAGCCCTCCAAAGTAGTTTTCTTCCCCAGAACCACTTAAAGGAAGACAGTACATGTAGGTGGAAGGACAAATGAGTGAAAGTGAGACCTCACTTCCGTGGCTAGATGGGTTTCCCATTTTATTTGGTTTTTTGTTGCCTTTTGTTTAAGAAGCCTTGTGTCTCATTAAAATAAAATAAAATAAAAAAATAAAAAAATAATAATAAAAAAAAATTATGCAACACTCTGAAATGACCTGTGAAGGCTGTCTTAGAAAGAGTGACTTATCTCACAAATTTAATACCCAAAGAGACAAGGGAGACAGATGGTGCGATTTAATTCCAAGACCAAAAAAACCTCCTGACATTTATTTGGCTTAGACCTTTGGAAGAGCTGTGGAGAGCTTCTCTTCCCTCCCTGTTTTGGTGGAGGGCGATGTTACTACACCAGAGACACAATCATGACTGCTTTTTACAAAGAACATATTGCTCCCTTGCATGAGAACACAACAAACCTACATCTTTAACTGTAGGGATCAGAAAGTAACGTATGACTCAAAGTATCCAAAATCTTCACACCACAGCTTTAAAATGTGACCAAGATGAAAGACACCCAGTGATACCCTTTCAGAGTATATGCACAGATGGCAGTGAGTCCCAGTCTCCCAATGTAGCCTTAAGGATAAAATTTACTAATTTACTAATATTTTCAAAGAACTTCCTCCTGCAATATTAACCAACTTTTGTTTTTCGGTTTTGCTTTTTGTTTTAAACAGCCTTATGCAAACTCTGTTTAACCAATAATGAAGACAGGAAACTAGTTCCAAGTCTTACTACTTGGCTCAAGTTGCAACAGGAATCCTGCTAGGTGAAAAAGTCCACTGCCGCATATTCCTACTCCACAACATACAAGCTATGTTCACTAATGTCTCCATGCTGTTTCAGGGGAAAAGCAAGTGTTTATTAAACTGACTCCAACTACTACATCATCTTCTGAGCATGTGACTGGAATGAGGACCCCTCGAACTTCAAAACACCAGTACCCATGATGCTGATGTTCCTGAAATTTTCCCATAAAAGCAAGATTTGCATGTACTTAATTTCTTCCAGAATACTAAGCTAGCCACATCCAGACAGCACCTAGCAGAGAAACCATTCATCTTGGCAAACTACTCTGGTACATGTAGTATTCTAATTTGACTAAAAAAAACACCCCAGAATAAGTCAAAATTTCCATTGTGGTTCACTTGTATGACAAAAGGCAGAACAGTATGGGAGTGTAACCCAAATTAATCAGTCTGAACTTTTGCTTACTTATAGTATTATTTTTTTCTCCAGGGGAAAAAAGAAAGGAGAGAGAAAGTCTGAAGGTTCCTGAATTTACCCTGGAGCCAAACTCTGAAGAAAGTGCATAAAGCTTCCCAAAGAGACAACTAACTTCATTGATATCAATATACTTGTTTCCACCCAACAAACTGCAAGTTTAGATGGCAAGAGAACAGTGTTTTTTAATCTTTCTGAAGGGCTGCAATGGCTGACCTAGTTTCTACTTATTACAGCTTTGTGTGATGCCATTTACATCAGTGCTAGCTGGTTGCAGTGCAGCACTCAAACTGCATCTTGTGCCAAACCTAAGAACATCATTATATTATCCCTAAGAGAACACACACTCACAACAAATCTCTTATGCATTTTAGGATTATGTATAGAGTAGTACATCACAGAGAGATCACTATCTGGAAGTAGAAAGGTTTTCTCTGAAGAGGCCTCTACACAGCCCTTTTTTTCGTAGCAGGAACAGCTTTTATTTCCTCTACGGTCTCTCTGGAACTCTGATGACTCAACAGTGAAGGTGGGAGAGGTGGGAAGAACCTCTCCAACCAACCAGATTGAATGTACAACCAAACACACACTTTGCATACAATGCAATATTCTTAACTAAGTAATCACAAACAGAAATTAACTATTGCATCTGAACCTTTGAGCACAGTCAGAATTGATAACTTCTAACAAGGGTACTTTTATGTCTGCCTAGGATGGACTCTGGTATCAAGCTGCATGGTGTTTAAAAGGCATAGTACAAAAAGCATTAGGAAAGTCAGCATTTTTTTCTAAATTAAGAATGAGAGTATATTGTACTTTTAAGAACTATTTTCAGGAAGTCATTTACAAGCTCCCCAGTCATGGTTCCACTTTAAACTCCTAACATCTTTAAGGGATTTGCTAGAATTTTTACAAAGAAGAACACTTATCAAACTGCCTTCCTCTGTCTCAAAGCAAGTTACTCAGAGAGTTAACAGAAGAGATTTAGGTGTACTTGCATTGTTTTTTAGTACATTTTCTTATGCAGCACAGAGGTATTTTCCATATGAAACTCATGAGTCTGAAACAATATGCAATTTTCATAATCTACTAAGACCGGTATTTCAAAACATTTTAGAAGTGGGTTTGGATTGCTACTTAGCCAGCAGCCTCCGACCAGCCAAGTAGTGAGAAGTTGCAAAACCACTGACAGAAAAAATTACAGAGTGCAATGCTGCCATCTGCTGAAAGTTACCTTTCTTAGTGGTCTAATTGATTTGAAGGCTTTTGAGCACTCAGAGCAGTTACTTGCAAATGTTTAATCTGAGAAATTTGAGGATGAGTAACTAATTTTTGGATTTATGCCTACAGAAACAAGGACACCCTATTCAATTAAAGAATCTGTATTTCCCTTGAATGGGATGGCCACTCAACTCTTGGTAATAATCGCTGTTTCCATTTGTTGCCTGCAGAGCTGCACCACAGCCTTGCAGAAGGTTCTCCATCTGCAGCAGGCCCCAAAAGTAATGTTTCATGATTAGTGAAAAATCTCGGATAGGGCATCCAAGCTAGCAGTTTCCCTTGGCTATACACAAGGCAGAGTTGTACATCAGGGTGGACGCGTTTCCCTCCAGCAGAAGCGGCTGGTGTTCCAGGACTGCACTCAGAGATGGCTGACTTTTTAGGAAACTCCATGTCCACATTTTTCCTTGCTTTTTTATTTCTCCATATCTAGTCATGGAATAAAAATTTGTCCTTTCCAAGTGATGGATAAAGCCTTCCTGTAACAAATTTGAATTTGCTGCAGCTGCTGAATTTGCTGCTGAATCTTGGCAAATTAATCTCATTTGCCAAGAGACAAGATACTTCATATGTGGGCCACACCAAAATTTTTCACATAGCAAGTCACTAAAGACAAAAAAAAAGACCTCAGAAGAATTGGTGTGAAAGTATCACAATGTCATTTTCACTGTGACCTATGTTAACTGTAATAACTAAATCTAGGTAGGTGTTCAGAGCTCTCCCATGGCCCAGGCTGTCGTGCACAACCACTACTCATGAAGCAGTTTGACATTCATGCTCTGTGCTCTGCTGTTTGATTAGCATGTCTCAGATAAATGAGACAAAGTGTTGCACCAGGATATACTCTTTAAAGTGCATGCCAGATATTTTTGTTTCCATTTCACCAATACGAATCTGAAGTAACTCTGCTTAGCTGAGTGGACACAGACCTCAGTTTTTCTCAGTGTAAACAAATCAAGTGTGTGAGCCCCTGCACTGAGTTCAATCACCCACGGATTTACCACATACAGATGCTTAACGGTACAGGCCTGATTTGTCCACGCCTTGCAGTGAAGCAAGAACAGAATTATATCACTACTCAATGACAATAGTAGTTGATAATCACTTTCAACAGATTGTAAGCAATCTAATGGGGAACACTGTAGAGAAGAAATAGGTCTCTTCTGTGTACAGGAGGACAAACAAAGTCATCAAATGATGAATGCTACACAGCCTCTCTCTTTGTTACTATCTCTCATTTGTTCAAAACATCCACTGGAAATTGAAGCTTCAATCATACCATCTAATTTGGTGTAGCTCCACAGTAATTATAATGGATTCATACTGCATCACTTACATAGATAAAAGGAAATTACCAGGAGATTCCAGAAGCATTTTACTGGATTTAATTCCAAGAATAAACTTGTAAGTGCTCCATTGATGTCTGTCAGTTTGATAATGGTATAAATCACACACCAAGGAATGCTTTCAACCACATATTTCAAGATGGATTTAGTTCTAGCATACCACTAAGAAGAGGAAAAAAGCCTTTGCTCAGAGATTTAAACATTCATCCTCAGCTTCATTTTCTGACAAGATGAAGAAAGTGAAATTTTAAGAAAAAAATGTCAGTCAAAAAGATGAGATGTAGTAAGCTGGCATTTTACACTTTAGTTGATAACTTGTGAATGTTTACATTCTTTAAAACAGACACAAGATGAGAAGAGGTCATCAGGAAAACAAAACACAAAAACAGCAGGCGTGGGAAACAATCACAGGGACACTGAGCTACAGCAAAGACTCATTTAGTCACAGCACTTCATAAATACCCACTCAGTAAAGAATGAGCAAGAAGCATTTTTGCCACATCAATGCTCATGTTTACAATTCCAAGCCAAGAAACAGTAGAGTCAGTAGATTTGATTACACAAGAAGCAGAAACGGCGCTTTATTTTCTGTGCACAGTGAAATGGGCAACACAAGCTCGAAGCTGCAGCCACCAGTACTACAGGACAAAAGTTTGTAGGTATGAAGTCACCTCAACATTTCCTGCAAACCAACACCACAGTTAGAGTGATGCATGGTAACTTGAACTGACCACCAGCTAGGACTTCACAGACCATTGGTGTGGTCCATGAACATCAAGAAAATATCTGCAAAATCAAATGATCACATGATACCCAAGCACAGGATGAACAGCACACAATGAATAGGAACATGAAAAGTCAGGGCCAAGTTCTCCTATGACTTCAATGGATGCAGTTCCTCTAACAGTGGTGTTTTATTTTTCTAACCTCCCACAGAAGCCAAGCCAGATGGCCAAATGCTGCTACTACTAATGCTGCTAATACCCCTGAAGGATTATTTATTGAGTGCGACAGCTAAGACCAGCATTTTCATAGTTAGTAATCATTACCAGTTTTTTCTCCACTTTGTCTGTATCAGTTACAATTTTCTTTCAGGATATGACTTGTTAGTCTCCAATGCCTATTGTTCACATCTTCCCTGAGATTATTACTTAGCCAATGCAAGTACAATTGAATTTAGCTGTGTTGTTCTTATTTCAACTGTATCCAAGCCACAATTGTTATTGGAAACATCTGGTCTAAGTTACTTTCTGAACTGACCCTAAAACCCCAATTTCTGATATTGTCCAGTGGTCATTTAATGGAGTAAGTTACAGGAATTTTCACCCCATTATCCCATGGATGAGCTTCCTGAAAAAACAAACAACTTAATAAGTAGAAATATTCCACATAAAAATTAAATATAGTCCAATGTGTGTTACAAACCAGCATTCACTGGAGGCATCAAGGAACCGTAGTTTTCCAATTATAACACTACACAAGGAGGTGATCTGGAAGCAACAGCTCACAATGGGCCACATGTCATGAGTGCTGCTGGCTGTTTCCTTTAGCTCCTGAATCTATAGGTCATACACTAGTAATACCCCATCCCAATTCTGAAAAGCCAGATATACAATAAGCCAAGGCAATCTATGGTCTAAGAACAATTAAAATATGTTCAAGCAAAGAATTTACTGTGCTAATGGTTTGTTCTATTTGCCTTCATTTGTATCTCACTTGTGGAAGGGACGTGGTACTCCTCATTCCAAATGAAGCAAATGGAAGCCAAATCACTCTGCCACAGTGCCAGCCAAAAAAATCTGTTAACTACTTTGGCTACTCTTGTTTGGTCGTTTTTGGGTTTTTTTTTGCCAGAAGGTAAAAATGTTATCAAATGGCACATCAGAATATTGCTTGGGTAGCTCTCCATGTACCCAGCATTGCTTTATATCAGTAGCCAAAGGTATGTAAATAATAAATAAAATGCAAAGGGAAAGCTCAGAAAAACAAAGTTGTCTTCTTCCAGGGCATGATGCCTCTACCAATGACAAAAGAAAAAAATAAAAAGACAAGAAAAAAGCTTTTAAAAGTCAAGTGACAGACATTTATTAGATGAAGGACCGAAGGAGCATTGTGCCCATTATATCCTCCCACCCAGCAGCCATGGAACAGAAAGTCCTCTCCAAAATGACGGCTGCCAAATGCAGCAACCTCACACAATTCACTGGTCAGTGTACACACATACATACAAAGGAGATAATTATGCCCCTCTCATTTCAGGTGTCATCCAGGAAGATCATTTCCACAGTTTCAGCAGTGACCATTCCAAACTGCTGGTGTTCTTCCCAGCAATTGTCTTTTGCGGTTGTATTTCCATTTCCTTTACCGTGTATGCACAAGCAGGCCTCTTTTTGGTTGGAATTATTTACCCTATAATTTGTGCTTCTGTTTTCAACTAGTATTTACTGCTGAATCATGCCAAAAATCACACATAGTGAATATTGCAGTAGGTCATACTTTAAAGCCCCATAAATTTCCTGGTTTCCTTGCAGCCAGACATAAGCTTCCCATTACTTTGGGCCAAACTTTATCCTCTTATGGAACATGAAGCAAATTCACAGAACTTAGTGAAAATTCACCCACTCTACTATATATTAATACTACATTTAAAAAACAGTCACTTCAATCTTGATTCATTGACAGGTTGGCCTCTACTTTTGGAAGAATTCAGGTGACAGAGGTTATTCCTCCAAGAACACTTCAAATACATTAGTTTTGCATTAAGAGGTCTGTTTGCTAGATATCCTTTACAACACCCAGATGCTTAGAACCAGGCAGGCAAACACCAACATCAGGCAGGCATCCCTAAAGAGCTCTAAAAATTTGTCCAAGTGTTACAAGAATTCTGTCAAAGAACTACAGTTATTAGGAACCCACAGACAATTACCCTATTTTTCTATTAAAGATATTTGCCCTCAAACACAAAGACACACAATAGCACTCCTCGTACCCACAATGAAGCAAAAGTCTCCAACTCCAGGAAAGATTTAAAAAAAAAAAAAAAAAAAAAAAAAAAAAAAAAAAGAAAAAGGATTTTCAAAGATATTATGTGTTAAGAAATTGAGAAATAGTAGCATAACCAAGAATTATGATATATATCATAATAAAACCCAGTATTTTTTTGGCTAGGTTACAGTGATTCAGGGCCACTGAGCTGCCCAAGCTCCAACCACCTACAGGCACCTGAGCCACCCCAGGAAGTGCAGCACTTCCCGCCACTCACCAGGGATTTACAGGAGTACAGTCAGAGCTGTACTGAGACAAAGCAACAGGCGTGGACCTCCTGTCACAGTGAGGACCCCTTAGAGCACTTGACCAAAGTGGGAGATGAGTTGAACACCTCAGGAGGCAGTTGGGAGTATGGGGAAAAGCAGATAGGGAGGGAAGCATCTGAAGGTTTGTTTCTCACCTTCCTAAACCAGTGCCAGATTCAAGGTAACCCTTTAGCTTTTGAGGTTGAGTCCCTCCCGTGAGGAGGAAGGTGGGACAGAGGCAAGGTCAGGAGAGAGAGGGGGACAGAGTGGCCCAGAGCATGAAAGAGATTAACTTCGCAGACATGGATCCAGGCACTTAATACAACACCCTTAAAAGTGCCCCCAAATCCAGCATCATTTTTCTACAAAATTCCCCTAAGCTCTGAGACAGATATATCTTCACCTCCAAGTGACACAATAATGTTAAAAAAAGGAAAAAAGAGTGAGGCAGCTCACTGACAAATCTACATAAACCTGTATTGTTAACAGCTTTCTAATATTAAATGGCTTTTGAATGTGCTGGCACAAGTATGACGTGTCTTTCTTTAAAGATAGGTATATATCCTTGTTTACACAGCATATAAATCGTGCCTAAAATTAAGATGCGTAATCAATTCTCATCCCCATCTCAGTAGGTAGGATAAATGGAAAATGGAAAACAAATGCAAAGAGTAAAGTCAACTGACTCTGAGACCTCACAACTGATTTTGAACACTTGTGTTTATTGACTGACAGCTTCTCTTCACAAAACTGGTAAACAATCTAAGTTATACCATGCAGCCACATAACTTCCAGCACAATTGCCTCTTAAAAATTTTCCACCATATTTTCAAAAGACAGGTTTTAAAATTGTTTTATCTTCTTCCACAATATTCCTATGCATATTTTATTGTGTATATAGTTAAATTTCCAGAAGTATTTCTTCACACTGCCATGGTCACTAAAGACAATGTATAAAGATGTCTGAACTAAAGCAGCCTGTACAGGCTCAAATGCTTACTTTCAAGGGAGCATCCCTTTCCCCAAAGTTTGTAATTACAGACTCCCTATCCCCTTCCATTTCAGCCACTTCCCCAGCTTGTTCTTCCTCTGGGTTTGGTTTAGTTTGTTTTGCTGTATTTTGAGACTTCTCCAAGGTTTCAAATATTTAGGCAGCACCAAAACTATTTGAAGAAACCAGGAGGTTTTTTCCACCTTAAAAGCAGAGCCTAACACAGCAAACTCAGCATAAGCAAGAAAATTAAATGGGCACAAAATCCATGACTGATTGTCCATTTCCTTCCTTTTCCAAACCAGAAAGCTGAGGTCTCTAACCCTCCCAACACCAGCTTCAAGCCCTAGAGAGACCAAGGGGTCTCTTATATTGCCACACTAAAGTAACCACTCAAAACACACAGAGAAGAAAAACCTGCCTCTTGAGTTCTCTGTTTGCTCAAGCAAAATGGACAGGCCAATTTGCTTTCTACAGCAACTCCATCTTAGCTTGGCTTTACTAGCTAACACTCACTCATTTGTTTTTCACTGCCCTAGGCAGCACACTCATGTAGTTAAAGCCAGACAGGAGGATTTTTTAAAAATTGTTTTTAAGAACTTCTTTACCTACATTCTTCCATCTGACTCCCCCTTGTTTTCTCCTTTGTGCCCATACCCTTTATCTTTTATTCTTGTTCTCTCCTTGTAGCATCCTCTTCACCAGCTTCAGAGAGCAATGCATTAAGTCTCTCTTTGTGAGCTTGCTTTTCTACTCCTCTTACAAGTTCTTCTTGCTTCTCCACCTTCGATCAGCCTGTATCAGCCCCACAGTCCCCCTCATCTCTCAGCCCTTCTCTTCCCCAAGGAGGCTTCCACATTTTTTTTCCTTTTCTCACCACTCTTGTTTTATCCACAAAAGCAGAGTATTTCTATTTGGTTTAAAATTTCTTCCACACAGTTTGCAAGCACCTACACTTCATTCCTCTCCTCCCAGCTTCTGTTTCCAAGCCCAACACCTCCACAGCCTCTCCTCCACAGTGGGATGCAGCAACCTGGACTTCAGGCAGCCCTGCATGAAAACCTCTAACACCAGCTATTCCACAAAAAAAATTATTTAAAAGAATCTAAGTCAGGCCTGCTACACTGGAACTTTGACACAGGACTAAATTCATAGAGACTTAAAAAACATGACACACCCCATTCACCTCTGTTACTGCAAACACAACAGATCAATAGACTTTAATTTCAGAAAGCTCCTCAAGTTGTTACATACAAAGGACAAAGGTGGTGATGGAACCCAAAACAAAACTAAACTGTATCTATACTTCTCGAGGACTTTGTTTTCTAAGCAACCTTTGAAATTTTGGCCTATTGTTCTCTACAGTGCACAACAGAGCATTCAGCAAGTGGTTTCTATTTTTGGACGTCGTGGAATGTTTTGCTTTCGTCTCTTTCTCTGTGTGGGACCACAGTGCCATCTATGGGGAAATGGTATGAAGAGCAGACATTGGCTACTTATTATTTGCAAAGACTCCAAGTATTTATTACTTTGATTTCATAAAAATTTGGTAGGCCAAGTCCTTACCATAGGCTTTAAAGGCTTTGTTAGGATATGCAAACCTCAATATTATGGAAAATTCTAAACTTTTAAATTTAAAGTAACTTAAGCAAACACTTGAGAACCTCACAATCACAACTGTATAACATGCCAGAGACAAAAGTTGCTACTCTTAGAAATAAACATCAGGAAGGTGTACCCTGCATCAGCCTTTCCTTCTTAAACCTATGTCTGCCATTGCAATGGGGCCCCTTGTTTGAACAATATCATACAGGGATAAACACAAACCCTGCTCCCTAACCTGATCATTATTAATCCTCCAAGATCAGGAAATAGATACATTTAAAAATTCCCCTTCCATCAATAAGTGGCACACATCAAGCTTTCCTACACCTAGAAGCAGGCCCTTTTCCTTTCTACAGTTAGTGGGAACAAAGAGCAGCCAGAATAAGCCTGTAGAGCACTCATAGTCCATACTGAACACTAAACAAAGTGTAAGACAAATTTTAAGAGGGACCTTTTTAAAAAGGATTTTTAAGAAGAATTCCAGATGAGTTTGGGAGAGCCAGGCCTGCAGTCATGCCAACCACACCAGGCAATTAAACAGAGAGGCAGAGGCTAAAAAAGGCAGGCCCCCAGATAAGCCAGGCAGCATGCAAGACTTAGCATGGGAAGCCTTTCTTCCTGAATGCATTTCCAGGAGCATCCAGGGCCCAGGCAGTCCCTTGTTAGCTGACAGCAGACTGAGACTGGGACTCCCCTGGCTATGACCTCCAGGGTGGAGATGAACACTGGGCAGTGGCTCAAGAAAAGAGCACATGCTCTGGCACCTGGCTTTCAAAGGAAAATGAGGCACAGATGAATTGTTTTACTGTTTGGGGAAGAGGATGAAGAGGGAAGGCTGGATTTCCTCTCCCCAAATCACAGGGCAGCTGTCACTTTGCATCCCTCACACACAGGTGTTTTCCAAATTTTTCACGTGGCTACACTGAAGATTTAGAAAATTAGCTATTGCTAACACACAGACATTGGGAATGTTCCCATGAGGGTGAGAAGGTGTCTTTATGCCCACATGTACTGATATACATAACTACATACACGTTTTTATGCATAAGCTGCTGCCAAGCAGCATTAGAGCATTAACATACAAATCAGGATAAAAATGCCTAATAAAAAAACAGCTTAGAATAATAAAAACATACTTTCTTCTCATAAGCCTGTAAGACACCTAATTTTAAGGAAAAAGTGGCAAATACAAGCAACAGACCGGCGCCCTTCTCATTTCACCTCATGAGAACTGCTGCTGCCATGCTGGAGACCAGCTGAGCACCACACAGCAAGAAGCTCCTCAAACTCCCTGGAGAAGCCCTGCCCTGGCCCGACTCTCATCCCCTCCCAGGGCACACAGCTCACTTCCTCCGCCTCCCCACAGCAGCCCCCGGGGAAAGGGAATGAGGCGTAATCACTGAGCCCACACCAGCATGGCCCCTTCCCACCCCACAGCAGCACTGCCATGGGCTGGGTGGGAAGAAACCCCTATAGCCAGCAGCACCAGGGCTCATCATACCTCACAGCCCACAGGAAGGCCTCATGCTTTAGCAGCCGTTCACTTTATGTCATAAACAGCCATTAGATTAACAACATGCTTATTTTCCTGGGATTTCCAGTACATCCACATAAATTGTCCTGATTTAGCATCCATCCTGATTTAGTGCCCATCTTGGAACATGTGACCCTTCATGTGTCAGGCCCACCAAGAAGAGCAGAAATGCAAGCAAGTGTCACTTCATGTAGGGATTGTTTCTTTTTACATTTTTTCCCAGAGTCAAGAATCAGTAAAAGCCGAGGTAAAGACTATGGGGATGAAGGAGACTTTGTAGAGAAAGTCACAACACAGAGTATACTCCCACTCCATGTCCTGGCTGCTCTCCAGCACCATGGAGGCAGGTTGCAAAACAGCTGTGCAGGCAGTGAAATAAACATCTGCTTCATGAACCCTAAACATGGCAAAAATTGTATGATCACTTGCCCAGAAATACCCCAAATGTCAAACTAGCAGTTCCCCCTCGGCAGGAGGGAGCAGGAGCTGCTGCCTCTTCCTGGGGACACACCACAGAAGAGGGAAAGTAGCGTTGTCCTCACTCAGTTTCTTAAAAGGTCTCTGTCCAAGGAATGGAGCCCCTCTCCTTTTCTAATGATTTGTGGTTTGGGTTCTTCTTCCCCAGTTACACAAAAACAGCATTTTCATTTTTTAGTATTCCAAATTCCAAATACTTCCCAATACTCCTCTGTACAGTCTCTACTCCTCAGCACTGGGACATGGATATCCTGGCCTGAAGAAGAGAACATGAAACTCAGTGCAAACAAAAGAATTTTATTCATCCTTTGATACATTACAGATGTCTCTTGTTCAGTTACACTTCCTTACCTGCTACATGTATTACCATCACTGAAAGTAGTGAAGTTAATGCAAAATTCAGAGGAGACAAAGTGATAACCAAAGGACAGAAGAATGGATAATTAAAAGCCTTAAAGTGGCACTTCAGGGAGTTCATGCCTGCACTACAGATAAAGGGCTGATATAGGCAATAGAGACACCTGTGGCTGCATGATCTTGAGGGCCTCTTTAAACTTTTTGGCATAAACTGGACTGTGAAAGCAGCAGACTAGATGTTAACATAGAGGGGAGTAGAGAAGATCTGGGCCTAAACATTCAGGAAGTGTCCTGCAACCTTCTCCATTATGGAGCAGCCCTTTTCCCATAGCCTTGCTGCCTTTCTTAAGTGGCAAAACCAGAAATTATTAGAAATATTTTTCTTCCTGCTACAGCGTGTGCATTTGTTAAGCAGTAGGCAATGAGCAGTTACAAAGATTGTCACCACCAAAGGAGCCAAAATGGAGATGTTGTCACCATTGAGCTGCAGCAATCACACCAGTCGAGTGTATACTTGCACTCTGTATGAAACACCACCAACAAAATAACCTTTAACACACGCGGCACTGAGCCACCGGAGCTCCCCGCAGAAGCCACTTCCCCGGGGCCTCTCCAGCGGGCCCACGCTACCCCAACGGCTGCACTTTTTCCCCTTTTTTTTTTCCCCGCACTTTTGTCCTCCTCTCTCCGGAGCGCCGCCAAGTCCCAAAAAAAGCCCGTTCTCCCTCCCAAAAAGCTGTGTGCTCCAGGTGAGGCTCGAACTCACAACCTCGGCATTGCTCGGCTTTGTACTGCTGTATAAGTACCGCGCGCTAACCGATTGCGCCACTGGAGCCCTGACACCAACTCCTCCCGAACGGTTTATCAAGGGCTGTCCTGGCCCCGACGGGGGAAGGGCGGCGAAGCGCCGCCGGCACCCC
>WEIU01022973.1:4322-15887 GCA_013389925.1 Aegithalos caudatus | reverse complement strand
CAACCTTTCTTTGCAATTTTAATCATTAAAAAAATCAAAAAAATATGCCTATTGCCCTCCCCTTAAGTGCTATTTCTCATGAAAAGCTGCATGGGCAGTAATCTATCAGTGATATTAATTTCCATTCACAGGTGCAAGGGTTACTTTTCAAAGCAATGGTTACAAGACAAAGGTAAAGTACATCCTTACTGCCATGTCTGTGTTGAAACTATAGCAGTAGGTAGAACTGAAAAATTCTGAAACTTGAATCACTACAAATGTTCCCATTTCTTTCATTTTCAAAATGGATTTGGTAGCATTTTATGAAGCATATTAAGTTCTGAAGTTTACCAGTGATAATGGGAAAATGTTAGTATTTTACATATATGGAATATTCATGTGGTTCTTTCCTTATCAGTATGATACCTTTTGTTTTTACTGCACTGTTCTGTACTGTTTACTAGTAGCTCTGTGTAAACCTTGAGTAAATCTGGAATGTGACATCTGTCATGGACCTTTGCCCAAAAACATTTTAAGAAGTTACAGTGAAACAAGAAACATTTCTTTGTGATAAAGATTGCATAGTTTGTAACAAAATCCATTTTCCCAACATTGCTTTAGCCTGTGTAGAGGAGAGCAAAACCGTCTACTGCATGGATTCTGAGTCTACCACCACCTGCACCTTTTGCTACCTAAATGCTTTCAGGATTTTCCAAAAGGTTTTAGGTGATTTTCCAAGAAGCAATTAATAGATTTTCAACATTTTTTCGAAGGCTTGATCCTTTGAGTGCTGAGTAGAGATGTGTAAGGCAAGATTCTGACTGTCCTACTGTCTCATTGGAAAGCAACCACCTCAAAATTTAAGTAACTTAAGATTTTTTTTCAAGAGAGAATTAATAATTAAAACTAGGTCTCTCAGCAAATCAGGAAGGCCTTTGGTATCTGAAGTTATTACAGCTTTTAGGCTTTTATGACATTGCATTCTGTACATTTGAGAGGATCACAATTTTTAAACACCTGTTTGGGATTGCAGCACAAAACCTCAATTCCTGAATTACTGCCTATTCAGAGTTTTACCAAAATCAAGAAAACTATACATCTAATTAAATTGCAGTTCTGACATTGTATTTTAATGACACTATCTTGCAAGTTTAAATGCTTTTTAACCTCAACAATGAGGAATTAGTGCAAAATCAAACCCCTTGACACAGCTGATTTTTACAGGTACTTCTAAAGTTCTTCTGAGTTCAGAATATGATGCTTACCAAAAGAAAACCTAGTGTGGTCATGGATCTGATTCTTTGTCATCTTATAGTGTTATAGTCTTATAATGTTTTTAATGCTGGTGCCATTTTCTTTAAGTAGATAAGAAGAGAAATGTAAGAGTATAGAAAATTTAATTGTCCATTAGTTAGCTCCTCATTCTAACAATAGTATAGTCAAGTAATTTTCTCATCCCTGAAACCTTTACAATACTCATAACTGCATTTTGGCAGTCTTAACTGAAACTGCTTTTCTCTGTTATGATATTTCTTCTTAACTTAAAGCAACTATATTAACCAAATAACTTTATTTAGCAAGATGGACAAACTTACCTGTTGGAGTTTCTGCTCACAATTCGTGGCTGGAATATTTGATGGTGTCAGTATATATTTGTTAGTGATTGAATGATTAACCCATAGCCTATTTATTCTCTGAATCCCAGGTAAATGTATGGAATAACAGAATTAATCATAGATTTGCCAAATTAAGAAGTCAAGCAGTAATTAATAGTAAAGTAAAATACTGTTTTAAAGCAGTATTTTCACTTTTACTTAGTAAACTAATAACAATACTGTATGTTTATTTTAAAAAATTAACCCATCTTAACAGTAGACTGTAAGATACCCACAGATTGCCTTTCTCTTATTTTATTCTTCAGGGTTGATTTTCATTTATTTAATTAATTATTATCTGTATTGCTGCTGTTTGGGTAATCCTGCCCTACTTTAGTAGAAGTTTTCATTAATGCAGAAGCATTGCAGCATGCTGTTGAAAATGAATATTAAATCTGAGTAGTACAAACTATTTGGATTTCAGTTCCTTATTTTATGATACAGATATGAAGCCCAGTGCTGTAAAATATACAGCTACCTATGGAGAGAACAGTCAATTCTAATTCTTTAGTTTTATTTAACCAATTAATTTGTCACTGCTACGTGTTAGGTCTGCTTTACTAGTCCTCACTGTATTAGTCATTATCATTTAATTACTCTACAGAGAAAAAGTGATAAAGGTAGCAGATTGAATCTGTATGTGCAACCAGTCGGAACAGCCTCTCTCAATTAAGGCTTACAAGGTGTTGACACAAGAACACAACAATGTTGTTGTTGTTCCCTGTGTTTCAGGGATCATGGTTCCTGCTGGTTCCATGGTACTGCCCAGAACCTCCTCATTGCAAAGCACAGGTTATAACACACCTCAGTTCACTTCTCAAACAGCAGAAGAACTTTGATTCACAGCTAACAGGCCTGATTTTGAGGTTTTTTTCAGAAAAGGAAAACCTGCCACCTTACTTTTTATTAGTGTGAATGGACTGATAGGTAATTGGGGTGATAGCCATTCCTTGTGATAGCTGAGAGGAATGCTCATTGGGAATCTTAAATGGGTAGAGTTAAGAAATGGCCTGGAATCTCCTTTTCTGAAAATAGCCACAACCACAATGAAACCACTGTAATGTTGTTCCAGCTTAACAAAACCAGTATAAGCAGACCAGAAATTAGCTGGCAATTCCTACCATCAGTATCTCTGGTAATTCTACCAATGTAGGGGAAAAAAGTATGTTTTTATCTTTATAAACTTTTAAGAGTTTTTTCTTTACATAATAAGCTCAGGTTGAAAAGCCTTCTTTCTAGTTCCTGTCTCTTTGGTAACATTCTTTATTTTTTTCAATTCAAAGGTCTTTTCACAGCTGGCAGCTATTGTTGACCCATTTTCATAGCTGGAGGCATTGAAACACCAGGAGGGAGGTCGCTGGCCTCAGGTCACCCAACAGGACAGTGCCAGAGCAGAGAGATGCATCCAAGGTCTTAAGAGTTCTTACTGGCTGCTGCTTTTCACTCAACATTGTTTCATTGATTCGCTGTCCTAAAAGAATTTTAAAAAAATAAATGAATAAAGAACATCATGAATAGAGATAGCTTCAAAATGTCACTTTCTTTTCTAGGCATCGCTATCAATTAAATGTGATGTTTGTTGGAGGACCAAATGAAAGGAAGGATTATCATATTGAAGAAGGAGAAGAGGTAACCTATAGGTTGTTTATATTATTCTGATTTAATTTATCTTTAATGATTAAGTGCAGCTACTTTTGAAGCTATAGATTAGCAATGCCAGGTTTAGTGATATTGTATTTATTAGATCTATTTATAGGCTTTAACAGAATCCTTCACCTTCAGAACCATACATCATCTGAGCATTTTGTTTGAAACAAGCACATGAGATCAGATCTGTTTTGCTGTAATTCATTTCCATCAGGAAACTAGAGAGTGTTCTGACACATCAAAGTGTCTCATTTCAACATTTTGGAACAGAACTTTAGGAAGACAATGATATTTTTAAAGCAGTATTTTGTTGCGGGAGAGTGATCTGTATTTGAAAAACAACTTTGACATTCAAAAATCAAAAATATTTTAATTCACTAGAAAACACTCTTCTGTGGACTTTGTGAAAATCATCAGCTTTTCAGCTTTCATTTGAATTTGGAAAGTTAAAGAATTAGAGTCTTTAAATATTTTTAAATCATTCCCCTGTGCTCAAAGGCATTCCAACTTTGAGTTGTGAGTAGCCATTGTGCCACATGTGGCATGGAGGAAGAAAGGGCAGAAACCTAACAAAATTTTAACAATTTACACCTTATTTGTTTACTGCCTTTTTTCTTTGAATTCTTTGCTTGGACTGGGGACTTCAGCACTGGCTCTGAAAGAATCCTAAGGGAAAGTGGTTACTAGAGGCCTGGAAGTAAGGGTGTCAGGATGGAGACAATTTGCCTTGCTTCCCAGCAGAATAATTTAACTTCATGTTATTCCAGTGATATTTGGCAACCTAATTTTAAGTACCTTTGGAAACTCAAGCCTAAGCATCAACATAGTTTAAGGCAGAAGTGGGTCAAGTTTCAATAACTCCTTTCAAAGAGAAGGAATAATTCATTTACAAATCATTGAATCATGTCTCCCCAGACCCACCCCAGCATTTCACAAGAGCTCTTACTGATGTCCTGTTCGAACTGTGCCATGCAGGTGTGTGTAGTCCTTACAGATGTGCAGCTCTGGAAGAGCAGATGCTGAGTTATCCCTGGGTGACTCCTGCCTGTGTTGGATTGTCACCACCATCTCCCAACCCACCTGTGGCTGTGGGCACAGGCAGATCCATCACGTGCCAAGTTACCAACACATTCCACTGTGTCCCTTCTCATGGGCTTTGCAGGGAGAGCTCTGGCAGCAGCTGCGACCAGGCCATCAGGCTGCTTGGGATTCCTGAAAAGAAAAGTTAGGCTGATTTAATTTAACTGTTTTTTTCTTATGTTGCAAGGTGTTCCTAGATTTGTGAATAATTTGGCCTATCCTTTTATAAACTATATGATTTCTCAACCATATAAAGAGTTAGCCATATCTATAAAGGCATAATTTTTAATTCACTGTTGCACAATGATGTTGTTGCTAACTCAAGTGGAAACAAGGTTTTTTAGGTATCAGTACATGCTCATTTACATAGTAAGCTTCCCACAATTACTCAGAAACCAAAAATGGAAACATAACAACCCTATCACATAAGAAAATTGGCAATACACACATCAGAAGCATTATCAGTTATGTACCAGTTTAACATATGGGCCAATTCCATTCTGTTTTATAAAAGTACATTATAGTTATTCATTGCATTTTGCCATAGCTTTTTATCAGACACATTTGCACCTTCCTGTGATCTAACTTAGAACCATGTTTCTCATTAGAGAAGAATTGTGGGGTAGAGAGTATTCTAGCAAAAGGGCACATTCCTAAATTAGAGTTCCTAAATTAAAAAAAAAAAAACACCATTCAAAGTCATGTTCAGCTCATTATTTTGTCAGAAAAAGGGTAATTTATAGTTCTGGGTGATAATTTGAAGACAGACTATATAGACGTACTGTCAGCAGGCCAAATCATGAATGCGAAAACCCACAAATCCTTCAGGCAAAATTAGCTATTCTACTGTGAGTATTCCAATAGCAAAGAGGGGTTGGTTTGGAGAGAAAATTAAATTTAGGATTGTTTATGTCTGTCCAACTTGCTACCTTGTGCCTGTTATCACACAATTTATGGAGCATCCTGTGGCACAATGTGCACTTGAAAGCCTGCAGTTCATGGCAGCAAAGGGTTGGCACGCAGAGATAAGGGCTGAGGAACATGCTCCTGCTGCTGAGCTGCTCTCTGCTGCTGCCATTAAGGTGCAGGTGTGGCTGATTAGGAGGGAAAAAAAAAAAAAAAAAAAAAGAGGCTTGATTTGAACTCCCTTCAAAGCCTTTTAGAATTGTCTCCTGAACAACCATTTAGGCTAAAATGACAGCTAGTCTAGCACAAATTCTTTCCTCCTCTCAACAAGCAGGCATTACCTAAATAACTCTTATATTTTGTTCCTTCTTAATTTTCTCTGTAGTGCCTCACTGCCTTGTTGAATTTCTGTGCACTACTTTGCCACCTTTCTGCACTGAAAGTGTCTCATACTTGAGACATTGTTTTCCATTGGACAGGTTTTTTAAAGAGAAAAATGAAGTTGCACCTTACAGGAGATAAACCATTCAGTCTTTGGCTGGAATTTACCAGGAGGTTATATTCCTTTTTACTTGTAAAGTTCCCTTTTGCTCCCTTCTCCATCTAAAGTTCCCTTTTGCTTCCTTCTCCATCAGATTAGAGACAGAGTCAGCAAACATCTGCTTGGACATTCTCTGCCTCTAAATCAGACTCATTCAAAATGAAACAGTTGCTTTGGGAAATGCATCTTCTGTTGGAACATGGCAAAAAAGTCCTGTGAGAATGGACTTATATAGCTAATACTGACAGAGCTTTCTAGGAAGTGTTTGTGCTACATAATGAGTTCTGAGGGTTTCAAATGAATTGTTATTCTCATGTGCCTCATTTGTCAAGAGTTTTGGCTTCCATGAACAGGTGACTACAATTCTTGTGTAGTCGAGTTGATAAGGCCACTGGAAGTTTCTGTGGCAGCCCTGAGGTGATCACAGAATCACAGAATCACTGAGGTTAGAAAACACTTCCAAGATCGAGTCCAACCTTTCACTGAATGCCACTTGTCATGTAGACCATGGCACTGAGTATCATGTCCAGTTGTTTCTGAACACCACTAGGAATGATGACTCCACCACCTCCCTGGGCAGCCATTTCAATGCCTGACAACCCTTTTCATGAAGAAACTCTGCTGTCCAACCCAAGCCTCCCCTGGCACAGCTTGAGGCTATGTCCTCTTGTGCTCAACCCCTCACAGCTATGGAGTAGCAGGTACCAGAGAAGAGTCCTCAACATAAATTTGTCTTGGATTTTTCATCATACAATAGCATTTGTGACAAGAAGAGTTTCAGTGTTAACATACCCTCCAGGCTTCATGGTGTATTTACTGCATTTGCACTTACTTGTAAAGCCTAAAAGGAGGAAAAAAAAAAAAAAAAAAAAAAAAACCCTTATTGCAAAGAAATAAGTGAAAATTCAAGGGGACCATACACTTTGGAGAAAGTTAATGACAGAAAAACCCCACAATCACAACAAAGCCCAACTCTAGTAAAAGAATTTCAGAATTTATTTACTGTATTGTGTGGGCTGCTTTGGAGGAAAGTGAGATATGCTAACAGCTAAATCTAGGATCACAAAAGTAGTTAGGCTGCTATCTCTTTACCCACCTCAGTTCACCACTGAATGAATCTGAACTGACTTCGATTTAGCTGACTTTGATTTAGCTTGATTTCTTAACGATTTACATTCTGATGTTGAGTCTATATAAAATAGTGCAGTTCTATGCAGAGAAACTTAAATCAGCCTTTCATCTACCACTAGCAACACATTTGCATTGTCACAAACCCCACCCAGATTTAGAAATCCCACTTCTCATTGTGTTGTATTTTACCCTAGGTTTCTGCTCTCAGCATCTAGGTTATTTCCTATGGATAGAGCCACCTAATTATTGGCACAGCCCCACAGACCAAAGCCCTCATACTGTAGTCCTGAAGAGAACTCTCAGAGCAGGAGTTCCCCTTCCTTGGATCATCTTGGTTAATCTCTTCAGCTTCATTTAGCACATTCACATGGTCTGACTTGAGATATAACTTCATGCTTTGAAACATGATACAGGTTTGGGGTTACATCTGCCACAACTCATCTGAGTTTTCTGACCTGTTGATTTCTCTTTCTCTCCCTCTCACACAGAGAGTACCACAGTTTGTGACAGATTATCTGCTTAAATGAAGCCTGAGCCCTTCTAGTGTATGCTGCTCTCTAGTCAGCGTGCTTTTGAGAAACTCTCCCTTATCAAATCAATTTTTCCTTTGCATTTTCTAAGGATAGTGGATGCCTGAGCACAAGGGGAAAGTGGGGCTGGGTGAGCATTCCCATAGGTTGTTTTCTGGTGCTTACATCCCAAATAAATCTGAGAACCAGAATCACCATGAAGCAAGAGAAACATTTTTGCTTCTTTACATTTAAAACCCCTCACATTTATCTAGTAAAGGCTCTTGGAATATTTTTATATGAAACAACCTCCTATTAAAATATAATAGGAACAATGATCCTTTTGCATCAGAAGGAGATTGTGTCTTCAGAAATATTTTTGCTACATTAGTTGGGATGAGTTTTGGCTAGTATTCAGGCTTCACAGATGACAGGTAAATGAGCAGAGGAAAATAAAAATAAAAAAAAACAAACCACACCAAAAGGTCTCAACAGTTTTCTCCACCTTCCTCATCTATTTGTCTTGTAGACTTCTGATGGCTGAGAAACCCTTGTGATGAGAAAGGGAGAAAATTGTTTTTCTGTACTCAAATAGATCAGTCACCACTGAAGTCTGGAGAGCAGGCAGGCTCTACTCCCACATCAGAATTTGATTTGCTCTGCAAATTAATTTAGTACTTAGCCATATGACAAGCAGTACAAGCCAGGATATACTGAGCCAGAGCCTAATCCCAGAAGTGGCTGAGCAATCCCAAATTCCACTTTTAGATCAGTCAGAACTCAAAGTATCCTGCTAATTGCAGGTCTCTTTAGAGGTACTGTAAGTAAGCTGTCAGCTCTCAAAGCCCTCATGGAGCTCTGGGTTCCTGTGTCTAGGAAGAGTTTGATATCAAGGTGCATCCAAATTAAATTACATACACTGCTGTACATAAAATAAAATAGATTTGTGGGGTCTTTTTAGTTATTCAATACAAACCATACAAATCCTTTATTCTTCCACTACTAGATGCTTCTTTGTTTGCTCTGCTTGGATACACATACCTGGATGAAGGAGTAATTCTCACCACACTAATACAGTGAGGATGTTAGTGCTCTTTTCAAGGTAGTATCCACATGTTCTACTACCCTGTTGAAATTTCTGTCAAGACAAGCAGCTCCAGCAATGCTTCCATTGATAGCAACAGTGAATTCCTACCTCTCTGTATCTCTTCCTCTTGCCTCCAGAAATGCCAGCCCAATTTATTCTACAAGTATTCATAATTGAATGAAATATCCCTGTACAGACTTGAGAGCAATTCTGCACTGGCCACGCTGCCTTCCCCTGCAGGCATGATACTATCAGGTTTGAAGCCTGATCAAAAAGGGTGAAGCAGACTAAGGAAGGAGGATGTATTTCTCCTACAGCAAAGAAAATTTAAGGAAAATTGAATTAATAAAAAACCCCTCTCACCCTTAAGGTGTTTTCATTTGAGTCTTGTAGGTTTATCTGCAGTGACCATATTGTGACCATATTGAACAGTGTTATGAAATAATGTTATTCCTGGGGCCAAGAAGCACTTCTAGGTTGTTCATAACTTCTAGAGGTAAAGTGAGCCTTAATAAAGGAGGTGTTTTTAGTATATTCATAATGAGAAGATAATCACATAGTAAGTAGAAAACTAAACAAAATGCTGAAGTCTGGAAAAGAAGAAGAAAGGAAGAAGATACAATATTAAATTAATAACCACATTTAGTAACAAAGGATAAAAAGAATGGTGAACAACCTTTGTTTCTTCCTCGAGACAGGTTTTTCACCTAGAAAGGCAAAATTTGTGCCAGTTGTGAGCCATTATGCAGTAGCAATATACAAATCTAGTCTTTTCTACAAAAAGAGATATATGTATTTCACGTAACTAGAGGCCTTGTCATTAATAAGATGTTAATAGAAAGAAATATTGTTCATTTCCTCAGTTTTCAGTACTGCTGGGGAGAATGGATACTAGATTATTCCAGTAAGAACAGTAATCTGGGAAAGCTTATATTTTCAAGTGGTATGAACAATATTGACTTAAAATCCTATCCATATAGGCATATATATTTGTGTATATACATACACATACACCCAAATTTTCTAGGTTCTATAGAAAGGTACTATTTAAATTCAGTCAGAGAAACACTTTCATTGACAGTGTGTAGCCAACGTCATTCCTCCCCTCCCACTGCAAAACAATTCTTTTAATTCATAACTTAGTGTTTATAATCTTTCCTTATGACTGTGATGCTTCACCTCTGAACTGACATCCACTCTCAAGTTTTTCATTTCCAGAAGTGTTGCTCAGCTGCATGATTCATGTCAGAAGCAGGATAAGCTCTGGCTCTGTTTTCCTTTCCCTCATCTTCTTGTCCTGTGCATGTGTTCAGTAACAGCTGCCCCAGAAGCTGCAGGTGTGACAATCCATCCAGATAATACAGTCTTAGATGAATCTTCTGTGAACTGGAGGAGAGATCATTTCCCCACCCAGCTCATTCTCTGTTGTGCAGGGAGCAGTTGGCCCTGCCCAAAGGAAGGAGGGCTTCCTCTCTGCTGAAGAGTTGGGTGCTGTCCTTCAGAAACACCAAAGAAAGCCAGAGCAAGAGAACACAGCAAAATGGACTGCAATGAGGATTAGTAGCCTGGCACTGTGGCCTTCTGGATGAGAGTTATAATTTATCTGTAGTGATGTTCCTGGCACAAGGTGAACATTTCACTCATGTGAAAACTCCCAGCATGAGCTTTTTTCCAGTGTATCTTCAGTTGTCCCTATTGTTTTGTTGCCTTGGCAGCATATTTATTCTTTCTCATGTTCACAGAGGTGTTTCTCCAATTCCTTGTGTTAATATTTCAGAACTCTTTCAGAAATAATACTGATTAAAAAATTGATTAAGATTTTTTAATGTTGGAAAGAGTTCAGTTCAGGGGGTTTGCATGCTTCAGTGGTTTCTCATTTCCCCTATTTATTTTTCATTTTGATGAAATTGTAGTGACTTGTTATAAATAAGGGATTTTTTCAATTGTAGTTCTAACTTTGAATCATGTTTCAGACTACTTCAACTACACTAACACTCTGGTTTCCAGATGTGGTAAAGAAAACGTGAAAAGCATGGCAGAAGTGACTTTTGGAAATATTATTCTGCATTACATAAAAATTAGGGGGAACGTACCCATTATTTCAGGTGAAATTCTGCTTACAGATCGTAACACAGTTCTGTCATGAAACATGAGGACCTGAGCATCTCAGAGCACCCACAAAGCAGAGCTAGTTTTAGTCTGAAAACAGCCATGGAAAGGTCACCAAAGACAGAATTTTGGGTTCAGTGGTTCTGTCCTTATACACACTTAGAATGTAACCCTTTTACATACACAGTGGGAAGACCAGCAGCTGTTGCTGTATTTGAGGGTATCCACAAAAGTAAAGCAGAACACCTTCCAAATGGGCAATTCTTCCCAAATGAGAAAGCCCCATTAAAAAAAATTGAAAAAGTACACCAGAAAAAACTGTGTGTGCATATTTGGAGCTTATTTGAAAAAAGAAATACATTTAATTTGATTGATTAAAGATCCTGCTACATCTGAAATGAAGCTTTCTGTATTGTGTAATTAATGTATGCTTGAATTGTAATGTTGAGCCCTCCAAAAAGTAATTCCAAGGGTTAAACCAGGACAGTGGAATTCCACCAGGTCTGGAGGATAGCTCTATATGCAGTTACAGACCTCTTGGATAGATTGTTAATTCTTAGTAAGATAATAGAAATAATATATATTCTGCAACATTTTAAAAATAATTTATTATTATAATCAGATTTTAGAAGCCACTTATTGTTAGAAGAAAATCTTCAAATACTTGCAACTGCAAATTGAATGTATTTATACATGTATTCCTTGTATAGAGAATATAAAGTACATAATGTTTTGGAGTAGCTGCCTTAATGCTATTTTCTTATATCCTCAGCTTTTTTACCAGGTTCAAGGGGATATGTGTTTGAAGATAATTGAAAATGGGAAACAAAAAGATGTTGTCATCCGAGAAGGGGAGGTAAAACAGGATTGTTTTTCTGTTATAATTGTGCATGAGTATGCTAAATTAATGTTTTATGTGTT
>WEIU01022971.1:41905-72239 GCA_013389925.1 Aegithalos caudatus | reverse complement strand
CCTAGTCTGGACAAGAAGGCAAGAAGGTTTTTGTTTCCCTCCTTTTTTGGGAAAAATATTGGAAATTCAAAGAATGAAAAAAATACTTGCCATGTCTTTTAAATAACTTTAATAACTTTAATAACTTTAGTAATTACTTGCCATGTTGTTTTTTAAGTGAACAGTCTTATAGTTCTGGTCTCAGACTGTTTCATCCTGTGTGCACAAACTGAGGGGGAAGAAAAAAAATGACCAATGAAATGTATGTGCTTNAAAAAAGTGAAAACACAAAAACCATAGTACCATAGTAGTTCTCTTTTCTGATAAAATGATCCACACACGGCACGACTGCAAGATAAAACTGCAACACTGACAGCACTGGTGACACAAGGATTCAGCAGGGGAATATGACACCACTAAGAACATCTACCAAGAAATAGCTGCACAACAGACAAAGTACTATGAAATTGTTTTTGCCTGTTTATACTTAGTTTCTAATTCTGTCTATGTAACGTCCATGTAATTAGTTTATCAAATATGATCCAAGATTTCAGTTTTATCATATGGACACCCATACACATGCTAAGGAAAGGAACTGACTTCACTATAAATTGGTCATTTCTTTACTACCAAAACCAAATTTTTTTCACTAGATAAAAGTCTTACTGTTCACTGAATTTACTTTCTCCATTAAGAAGTTGGATCTGAAGTAATGGAGCCTGCAAAGAGGGAACAAGGAAATGTAGTACTGAAACAGGTGGCCAGAAAGAAAGCCTGCTGACTCACACAGGATGAGTTTGAAAACAAAGCACCAGCTCAGGGAAGAAGGAACTTTCTTGGCCAAAAGACAGACAAAAGCAGTGCCACTGAAGGGCTCAACTAGAGTATCAAACTGCAAAGAAGCAGTGACTGACCCCTGGAAAATGCTGGAATCCCCAGAAAAACAGCAAAACCAAAAGGACACCAGGAGCAGCAAATGACAAAAGTCATGACAAGAGCAGGAATATTTACCTGGGGTGCCTCTACTAGAGGCAGCATGAGGAATCCAGCTGAACTGACAAACAGTAGCAGGAAATTCTGTCTACATAAAAACACACAGGTGATACTGAAGCATATGACAATGAGTAAACTGAGTTTGTGTTTTTAATCCTAGAAACACAACCCTGCTTTACAGATGGCACCCAATACATGTCAAGCCCATGTGCACTCACCAAAACCCAGGAGTAATATGCCTCACCATGTGCCAAGGGCTCTGCTTTTCCCAGATTTTGACTATTTGACTATTGATTGATTTTCAAATACCTACATCATTACTGAATAAACAGGACTACAATTACATTCAAGCTTTTAAGTGATGGCCACAAAGAATGCATAATTAGGTACACCTTACATGCACTTAAAATGTTTTAATTTTCTAAAATCTGTATATACCACAATTACAACTATGTCTTGGGGAAAGTCCATTTTGTTCCCAGAGCCTCAAGAGAATTAACATTTATCATTATGTTTTAAAATTAACTGGCTTACTGTTGCACATTAATATTCACATTAATGCAATTCATTATATATCATGGCTGTATTACTTAAAGGAATTTATTTCAATTTTCTGAATGGTGATCAGGTAGTACAGATTGAAATATCAGCTCTTCTTGTGTATTACAAAGACTGTATTTCCCTAGTTACTATGGAGTCTAAGAGAAAATACCATCTTTTCCTGTCTCATCTTTAAAAGCAGAAAATGGGATGGTAAGGATGACCAAAAGCTTTCTGCATGGATTAATCTTTCACCCCAACTCTGTCCTCTTACTATTACTCATAAGAAAACCTGCACTTCCAGCCTGTGTCCAGGAAAGGAAACACTAAAGCAGCATGCTTGATACGGCATAAAAAGGCAGAGCAGTGACAGCAGCAGGAAAGACAAAATTACAAAGCTTTTAAACTTTGTAAAAGTCATCCAGCCCAGCCTTCCACTCCCACATCTCTGCCATCACTCAACCCCAACTCAGCAAAATCAATTATCAAAAAAACCACTCAAGACTGACTCAACTGAAATTGCCCTTTGCCTTTCCAAGAGCACACAGCACATCTAAATGATCCCTTAAGTGGAGAAATTGCTGAAGCTTCTGTGAACCATTTCCCTTAGGGCAATTTCCCCAGTGCACAGTGCAGTTCATCCACAGTGAGGCCCTGAGGCCCTGTCCCACAGCCAGGGAGTGGTGGGAGTCTCCTTGCCCACAGAACCATCACACTTGCCACCTCCTACTGAAACAAGGGCAGGACAGAGACGTGGGCTAACTTCCAATACACCTTGGAAAACTTGCAGGTGACCAGGAAACTACAGCATGATGCATGTTTTGTTTTGAAACTTAGCTGAGAGGGGACACCATGGAGGAGCATCTTCCCAGGCAGGCTCCCACCCGCTGCTTACTGTTTTGTAACAGTTTTAAAACTTGAAAGTAGCTCTTCCAAACACAGTTTAGGACAAAACTGAAATAACCACTGAAAATGTCAAAATTTGCCTCACGTCAGAAATTAAAAGCACACCTTATTCTTAAGGCTGATGATTAACTTCTTGCCATGATGGTTTCTAAAACAGCTATGGCCAACATCTTAAATTAGTTACCTTTCATGGCAGACTCCCAAAAACCAAGTGACAGCAGCAATAACTTTGAAATTGATTTTCTGGGGTTTTCTTTTGTTTTACTTTTTGTTTTGGTGGGGTTTGATGTTTTGGGGTGTTTGGGAGGGGGATGAGGGTTGTTGGGTTTTGGGGCAGCAGGAATGGTTTTGGGTTTGGGAGGCTTTTGTTTGTTTTTTCTTCTATAAGGGGGCAAGGCAGAAGGAAGGGAAATAAAGAAATTTACAAAGTAAAGGTCAGCATGTCAGTAGGGAAAAAATCCCTGGTTTGATCAAAGAAAGCACTAAAAGCTAGCACGACCTTCCAACTAAAGGCTTTTTAAACTTTTTACTTACATACTATTTACTCAGACATCAACTACTTGTAAACAGACTGCTTCAGGCTAATAAGGAATGTTCCTTGATGTTAGCTAGTGACCCACTGCATTACCCTTTGCTAGTCTGTTTATTTTACAGAACAGAGATGCAGAATAAAAGAGATGAGAAAAATACATTTTCTTAAAGTCATGGATTTGGTCTACATTGACTGAATCATTAGGAAAGGAATTTGCAAGACCTCTCTTACTCAATAATGCACCAAAAATCAAGAAAATCTGGTACAAATATAAGACAAGCTATGTTCAGTAATTTTGGTTTTCTTTCATGCAGCATATAAAAGTTTCCCATAAAGACAACGATGATGTTTAATGACAGATAATTTTGTTTTTTTGAAAACACATAATCTTCTCCAGAAAAGCTACATTACTTAGCAATGTTACTCAAGATGGAAAGCAAGGCTGAACACCACAAGTAGAAAGCATGACATGCTTGCAGCCAAGACAAAAGAATACCTCCTGCAATAATAATAATTTGAAGCTAGCTGCACTTTTACAGGTGAATTTATTCTTTAACAGACATAGAGTGTATCATGTTAAAAAAAATCCACTGACAGTTCAGCTTATGAACCCTATAAAACACCCAGGTAATTTCAATAGTATACTGGAAAGACAACCAGCCTGTCTGCATCTCTGCATACCAGAACCCACTATTTTCCTTGAATTAACCACTAAGGTGTCACACAAACGATGTGAATTTATCAGATGCAGCTCTTCAGCTCTCTCAAGCTGCAATCACAATAAAGAAACAGTTTCTGTTCTCTAACATTTAACAAACTAAGGCAAAATCAAAACTTAAAATTATTTTGAGAAACATCAAATCAACACTCTGTCAATTGATATTTGCTTTTAAACACACACACATTTTGAAAGCTAAACATGGGGAATGGTATGAAAATGCAGTTATTAGAACATGAAAATTCATGAAGTTCCCCTCTCATAACATTTGGATAATCAAACTGACTTCAAGCAGAAGTTCTCTATCAGTATTCCAGGGCAAAGTATTGACATTCTTTATGAAAATCTATGATGTTGTAGTCCAATCTCTCTTACAACTTATCACCTCTGTAACAAAGAAACAAGCTTCTTTCCTTCTTTTTTTTTCAATGAAAAAATAATCAGCAATGTAAGTGTAAATGATACTTTTACAATGTCTTTGATATTCCTTCCACCAATGCAGCAAAATTCAAATATTTAAAATTGAACATGCAAATTTTCTTTATCTCATAGAATTACTGGTTTTTAGCAAGAGGATTATGACCAAAATATTTCAAAAATTTGACTGAGAAAAATATACACAAATTATATCCAATATACAATATGCAATATACACAAATTAATCAAGACCCTAATTAGTTACAAAAGGAAGTATTACTGGTTAGATTTTATGTCCATTAACTGTAAGCCCTCTAAAAGCAAGTTTATTATAAATTATTAAATATAGAGAGCAAATCTTACAAACTCACAGAATCAAGCAGGTTGGAAAAGACCTTTAGGATCATCAGGTCCAACCTATGACCTAACAACCAACATCACCCCATCAACTAAGATCACAACACTAAAATGCCACATCCAGTCTTTTCTTAAACACCTCCAGGGATGGTGACACCACCACCTCCCTGAGCTGCCCATCCCAATGCCTCATCTCTCTTTCTATGAAGAACTACTCCCTCATGTCCAACCTCAACCTCCCTGGTGCAGCTTAAGGCTGCGTCCTCTTGTCCTGTGCTGGTGGCCTGCGAGAAGAGACCAACCCCAGCTGGCTACAGCCTCCTTTCAGGCAGGGGTAGGGACTGATAAAGTCTCCCCTGAGCCTCCTTTTCTGCAGGACAAGCAAACAACCTCAGCTCCCTCAGCTGCTCCTCACAGGACTTGTGCTCCAGACCCTTCACCAGCCTGGCTGCCCTGCACTGCTCCAGCACTCCCCAGCCTCCCTATAAACTGAGGGGCCCAGAAATGAACACAGGATTTGAGCTGTGGCCTCCCCAGTGCCCAGCACAGGGGACAATCCCTGCCCTGCTCCTGCTGCCCACACCATTGCTGATCCAGGCCAGGATGCCCTTGGCCTTCTTGGCCACCTGGGCACAGCCTGGCTCATGTCCAGCTGCTGTCACCAGCACCCCCAGCTCCTTTCCAGCCACTCTGTCCCCAGCCTGTGGCACTGCTGGGGATTGCTGTGGCCAAAGGGCAGGACCTGGCACTTGGTCTTGTTAAACCTCACATTGTTGGACTCAGCCCATGGATCCAGCCTGTCCAGGTCCCTTTGCAGAGCCCTCCTACGTGCAGCTGATCAACACTGACACCCAACTCGGTGTCATCTGCTAATTTGCTGTGGATGATCAAACACCTCATTTGGATCATCAGAAAAGACACTAAACAGGACTGGGCCAAGCACAGAGCCCTGAGGAACACCACTGGTGACTGTTCCCAGCTGGATGCAGCACTGATCCCACCACTCTCTGGGATCAGCCATGCAGCCAGTTCCTAACCCAGCACAGAGTGCTCCTGTCCAAGCCATGGGCTGCCAGCTTTTCCAGGAATGTGCTGTGGGAGACAGTGTCAAAGGCCTTGCTGAAGTCCAGGTGCAACATCCACAGCCTTTCCTGCATCCTCCAGCTGGGTCATTTGGTCATAAAGTGAGATCAGGCTGGTCAAGCACAACCTGCCCCTCCTAAATTGCTGACTGGGCCTGAACCCCCACAGCTGTCCTGTAGATGATCACACCCAAGATGATCTATTCCATAACTCTGCCAGACACTGAGGTCAGGTTGACTGGCCCGTAGTTCCCTGGATCCTCCTTCTGGCCCCTCTTGTGGATGGGTGTCACAGTGTCCAGCCTCCAGTCTTCTGGAACCTAGCCAGGACTGATACTGGATGATGGGGAGTGGCTTGGCAAGCTCTTTTGACACCCCTCTCAGTACCCATGGATGGATCCCAGCTGAAATTTAACAGGTCATTTAGATACCTGTATGTATAGATTGGCATTTAAAATGGTAGCACAAATCAGAGTAAGCCCAGCCGTAACAAAGGGGCACATGCCTGAGATTTATTTAAGTCATCAAGCTACCTGCACCAATCTATGGGCTCCCTTAGGAAACATTCACCAGAACCACCCAAGATTATTTAAAATATAAAGCAGGTCATGATAAATGTCTGCTGCTGGATACCTCTGCTCTGTACAACCAGCAATACCTCTGGAGTATCACCCTGCAAGGAGGCTGGGATCAAGGTGTGTAAATGAAAGAAGTAGTCAAAGGTCCCTACTCGTATAAAAGTCAGACTTAGGAGAAAAAGCTAACAACAATCATCTCAGCTTTGGTTGAAATCAACATGGTTTAACTCAGATGTCTTTTTGCTGTTTTTAACACAGACAACTTTGGTTTTGTTGCATTATATTACCACAGGTGAGAAGTTCATTTCATTCTAAAGACAAATAGAGAAAATATTTCTTAATACTGAATACTGTTCACTCCCTGATCCGTATAGCTTTTCTGGAAAAATAATCAATTGTCTTATGAGAATTCTGTCAGAAAGAGTAATGCATCGCAACAAGATGTATCTTCTCACCAAAACAGGAAATTCTGCAAGCTGACATTTAGAAACAAGTATTATTTTTCCCCTATAGAGTGTGGCAAATAGCCATAACATGACTTATATGTGATACTGCAGCCATTTATGGAACACAAACTAGTAGGAAAAAGTAAACTAAATCAACTCCAGTAATACATGTACGATGCAATGAAGGACTTTTTCTTGTTCTTGCATATTTTCTTGTAAAGGAGTATGGAAGGGGGTGAAAAATAAAGGCAGTCTAGGTGGAACAGATTCACTTTCCATTTTTTGTGACTGAGTAAGAATTTCAACTCTCTCCATTTATATTTAATTGCTCACTTTTTGCTGTACACACAATCTACTATGCTATTTTTCACCACACATTGAAGCTAAATATTTTATTTCTGACGAAGTTTGGTAATGTTTTGTAAGGACTGTCATCAGTTTTATGCATTCACTCAAACCAACTGAAGAAAATTTTTTTTTCATCTTGAGCTGGCTTTATTTTTTTTCTGATTTTAAGTCCCAAGTTTTAGAGCCTCAACATGTTAAATTTCTCAGAAATGGTAATTAGTCATTGGTAATTTTTGCTCATGTAAAATAAAAATGTATAAAGAAGGGACTTTTTAAATAATTAAACTCTCTTCCTGGGCAATAAAAGAAATAACTGATTCCCAAATATATTTAATTGAACCTACTGCTGTTCCAAATTCAATTTCTCTTTAATTGGTAACTGTAGTACATGTGAATTATTAACCAGCAATCCCCAAGAACAGGATATAAAATAAAAAGAGAAAAGGCTTCCAATGTAGCTGGAAGATAAACTCACTTTTTTCAAGACACTGTAGAATTCTCCTGCTGTGCTGCTTTTTTTTATTACCATCTACCTGAAGTTCTGCTGGAAGGTTTCCTCTAAGGAGCCCAAGAAATCAGCTTGAGGATGACAGTATTACGGGACTTGCCTTCTCTGAAATGTTAAAGATTTTTAGAAGGGCTACAGGCACAAGAATCTGCATTGTGACTTCTAAGGAAGCTGAAGAGTAAGCAAGAACTTTTTAGGGGCACCTCTTCTAACGTGTAATTGTGCAGACAAGAGCTGTTTCCCCATTAACCCATTAAGACAAGAATGAGTAAGAGACAACTCCAAGAAGCCACACGGAAAACTGTCCAACACCAACTGTACAAAGCACATAGTATGCCTATGTAACACTCTGGAACAGCAAGCAACAACTATTCTACTACATTTTTATGTTCTTAAGACACCTACAGTTATTTCAGCTTTCCTGCATTTAGCCAAGGCTATTACCCCAGTCACCCCAGCAAAATTATATTAACTGCAGTCAGCACTATAGGCATTCAGTGCTATTCTGAATCTGATGCTGCTCATTATTTACACAAAAATGCTGATCAACAGAAATCCTACTTTGGTAATTACCAGCCCTTGCTTCAGAAACACACCAGATTTCTTTGTACAGCCTAAACACCGAGGTACCCAGGAACTTCTGATACCACTGGGGCATTTTTAATTTCTGTTTTTCAAATGGAAGTCTACTGGATAAGAGGAGCTGGCCCTTCAGCCCTGCTGGCTGTGGATCACCTCAGCTGAGATTGCAAGCCTATGAAGAACATGCAAAATGAATATTTGTGGCAAAAGGACAGCTCCACAGGTCCAACAATATCTCAACTATCCTAACACAACACACAGAACTCTACCCTGCTGCCAAGAAGCTGTTTCTTCTGTTTTTTGGAAGACTTCCTAAAGCAAAGAAATGCACAACTAAAACTTAAGAAAAGCTGAGCCCTGGACATATGCATAAGCTTCTTGTTCATCTCCTCACCAAACATCCTCAGAACATCAATACATCCTCTAAGCAGCAGTACCACCAGCACCTTCTGCTGCTGCTGCTACAGTTCCTCAGCAGTTCAATTGGTTAACACCACATACCACATCTAAGAAGAAAGTACACTTCTTGGTACTACAAGGCAATGTGAACAAAAAGATGGTTTTTCCTAGCTCTTCATTTAAAATAATACAGGAAAGCTGTAGTAAAAAGACAAGCAGCAGAAGCAAAGCTGGCAGGGATTACTCAGTAGAGACTAATCACCCACAGGGGAGAGCTCCTAACTATTTCCCAGGGAGATGTGGGAGCTGTAGTGTTAAGCTGAAGCATTATGAACATGCTGAGTGCTGCCTACCAGGGAGGACGCCAAAACGCAGCACTGGCCCAGTCAGGCACCAAAGGCTTCAGAAGCAGTTACCAGCATTCCCAGCAAGCATCAGCTGCAGACCAGCAGGAGCAAACAAGGCAGTGTCTGGGCAAGAAGCTGAGCATAAAATCACACTTAATTAACACCCACCCCCAGCACAGAAGAAACTACGCACCATGCTCACATCTCTGTTTAAAAAATACTTCTCTTACTAAGGAGGAGAAATAAGCACAGTCATTCTGCATATCAAGTGAAAACATTTTTAATTAGATAAAAATGTTCAAATGTCCAAGTTCAAGACAAATTGGCTTCCTATCTTAAGCAGCAAGTATCCTGTAAGGAGATTCCTCTCCCTTTCCTATTTCCTCTGAGAAACGTTCCTCAACTTCCACTTTAAGCAACAGGAAATTGTTGAATTTTTAGTTACATCTTATCTAACTATTTTTGATAGTTCAGATTGGACACAATTATGTAGGAATGCAGCAGTTACTGATGTACCACCAGAGAGCACTAACCCAGGAAAGCTTTGCTGGAGCAGCCATATTTTAGCCAACAATGGAACAGAGCAAATAATTTGATTAGTCATTAGTTAATAAAATAACCATGTGAACACATGGCCCCACATGCATAGTACTCTAAAGGATTTGCCCACCAGCCTGTTCCCACTTAACCTGTCCAAAAAAAAGATGGCAAGTTTGAATGTCACTATGATCCCTGTTACAGGTCGTCTGTGCAGACACAGAACACAATGGCATATGAACCTGGGAGGGGAAGGACAGGACAGTCAATGCACTGCCTTCAAGAAGAATGACATGCTCTAAAACAGACCCACTTTGAACAGAACTTTGGCAATTCAATTACAGAAGTATCATTTGACTTTTAATCTAGAGGCATCCTCCAGTAGAGGAGAAAATCACTTTATGTTTGACAGTAAAAAGCCACTCTGCTGGAGAGTTTTGAATTTGGAAGAGAAGGGAAATATAATGAAAGCATGGCCACTCCACAGGAGACTGCTCCTACTTTTACCATTCAGAAAACTACAATGTGATTTTGAAGTTCTAAGTAACAGGGGAAAAAAGGATGTCGTCTGAGTGTAAATTCTTCAAACTCACATATCTAAGCTTTTGATATGACTCCATATTCAGCTATAATCAGCAGTAATATTTTACAGAGAATTAAATTTATACAGACTAATTTCTAGTCTTTTCTAGGGATGAGATAGGAGTTACAGTCTTTCCTTAGCATAATGCTCATGTAAGATAATATTTGTAAAGGGGCAATTTTCACTTAACTGAAAAACCCATGAAGCCTTGTAACCATCCTTTACAGAATGCATATAAATATACTTTAAAAAAAAAAAAAAAGGCATCTACATATGTGAATTAGCGTGTCACTTTCTAGCCTAAATCACCATGTTATAAAATTGCAACCAAATGTTTTCCCAAAACTCTATCATCATATATGTATTACACACTGGTCACTGAAGTAACTTTCATTTTAATTTTTTAATCCTGGAGGGATACATGGAGAAAACTCTAACAACATCCTGCATGTTTTCTCAGTTTCAGTTATTTAATGAGCATGTGCCTTCAAGGTCAAAACCAGATGAATATTTTCACTGAGCACAATAACCATCCTGTGATTTCATCTTCCTAGAGAAAGTCTGTGTCCTGCATTATTTACCCCAAGCACTCCTTGTAAGTTACTTAGCACCGCTAAAAATTCAAAAGGTTATATTTAAGTGCTGCACAGTAAGCACTGAGCAGTGTTTTGGCATGTGACCACGTATTGTGCCCAACTAAGCATCACAGAAATTGTCTTGCTTGATTCAATATGAAGTTGTAACTTGGACTGCATTTTTGCCAGCTGCATTAAAACATGAGTTTAGAAACCTATTCAGTCAATCTCTGAAGAAAAAAAAAGAAAATCATGCCCAGTGTTAGAATAACAGGCTGTAACAAAATAAATTAAATCAGCTGTATGAGTTCGTAACATTCAAATCGCTTAAAGACACCTGAACATGTTCAGACTTAAGACAAATATTCCAAAATTACTCTGTTATACAAGAGTGACAAAGAAAAGGGAAGGAAAGAAACTGGGTTTTTTTCAGCATGACTTCAAGAGCCCTTAATTTTAAAATATATCCATTGCCTATAGCAGTGTCTTAATTACACAAAATAAAGTCTCATCATCAAGCTTTTTGTAAAGGATTTCCAAACTTTCTGAAATTTCTACAGTAACTAAACCAAATGTATAACATATTACTATGGCACAGTATCACCTGGGGGATGTACCAGGCTATTGGGCTGGTATAGTCACAATTGGAAGGTGAAGCAATTTCATTTACCATCTATTCCTTCAACCAACCAGTCACTGAAGCATATGTTTAAAATTATTTTACAAGCTCTCACTTCTCTCTAGTTTAGACAGCACAAAAAATATATAGAAAATCCCTATTTGCATGTTTCTGCTTACTCCCAGTACTAAAGTTTTCTTCAGCATTTAGACTTTGAGGCTTCTCTCCTCCTTCATCTCTCCTTTTATATTTAGAGGACAGGTATGATGTTTGCACATTTCAGCTTTAGTTTCTTCCCTTCCTCACCTAGTTGCACAGTAGAAATCCACCTCTCTTCTCTCATTACCATTTTCTTTGAGCTCCACTCAAGAGGAGCAACCCAAGAAACTCCTGCAGGGCTGCCCACCTTCACCACATCAGGAGCTGCAAACAGGCAGGCCACTTTTTCATTCTGCTTGTTCAATGACCCATCAGTGCCCCAGTGACCAAGAATTCATTTAATCCCGGAACATAGAGAGGAAAGTGACAGGTGAGACTACAATTCAAAGTAGTGCATGCATTTACATCAGGCTCCCCACACCTGACCAGAGTTTTATACATAATCAGCTCTCCAAATCACTCCACTCCTGTGTTTGTGCTGCCATGTATATTGTTTCAGAAAAGACAATATTCAGCTTATCCTTCTTTTTACAAAACTGATTGAAATTGTAAGTTATCTCTGCTTGGCTTAAGAGTTCTGTCAAATTAGAAAAAGGGCAAGGGGTGAAGACACAGCCAGGTGTCTTATATATCATAGGTCATCTAAATACACAGGAGACTCGTGTTAATTAATTTACTAATATTCCTTGCAAATGAGCAAACTACTTGGTTTTACTTGTCTGAATAGAATAACATGTCAAATCCTGTATCTGCTATACCTGAAACAAATCATAGCAGTAACTCAAATGTTACACAACCAAACAGCACCTAAAGTTAACAAGAAGCTCTGTACCAACACCGTAATAGGATAGCTCACAAAACTGAATGAGAAGGTAACTCATTAAATTCAACATCCCATGTTCAGCTCAAACAAGACTGCTATTTAAAAATAAAATAATTTCCCCACAGTGTAACTCAAACCCACAGAAGTACTGAGCACGAAAAGCTCAACACAACACACCACCAACTGACAGAAGTCATCCTACAGAAACACCTTCAGTTTCCTGAATTTAATATTAACTCTTTAATGGTGTACACTTTCCAAACACACAAATTAAAATAGAAAGAGATTCTCTGAACAAGATAAAGTCAAGGCAACTTCAGCATATAGTTGGAACCAGATGATCTTCATGGTCCCTTCCAATACAAATAATTTCAGGATTCTATGCTTTCATGTCCCATATAATATTTAAGTCAAACCTAAGTCATCAACTCTTAAATTTTACCTCCTTTAAGCTACAGGCACAAAAGCTCAGCCCAGGCCTACCTGCTAAAAAGTAGTAACACTTAAATGCTTCCTTCACGTATCCACACCCTTTGAAAATATAGTCTTTTCTACCTACATGTCCACAGATTTTCCAAAATCAGATATTTCCATCGGTGAGATTTAAAACAGCCTCTCCTTCCAGTGTCACTAAACATGCACAAGGCTTTGTTGTTTGCCTTTTGACATGTTCACAGTATTAAGAAAATACCTTTATTACTCTAGTAATCACCATTTTATCTCTACAAATAAAGATAACAAAACAATTCGATCAGAATTTCTGGGTAAAGTTGAATTTCCAAGAGCTAATACAAATGACAGCTTCAGTAAAATCCACATTAGAAACTTCACAACCAAAGCGGGGCTTTCTCCAGTTTCAGGAAAACACTTAATCCTAACTACCTCTTTACACAATCATTAAGCAATAAATAGATTAAAGAATTTACTACAAATTTAATTCTTCACGCCTTCTTTAACAAGTCTTTCCAAGAGATGGAATCAAAATCTTTTTCATTTCATTAGCAGTAAGACAGAATTAACTTTAAAAGAAATTTAGAAAGAAAACCAGATATTTCCAGGGCTTATTTTCTCTTTACTGCTAGGAAATAATTTGCGTTAATCGTGCAAACCACTGTTACTGATGTTATTTCACATTTAGCATGACAGAACAGTATCACACTGTAGCAAAGTATCTTTTCTGTCTCCCACTGCATTAAGCAAATACTGTCTAACAAGAAAGAACTGAAATTAATACTCATTTTAAAAAGGTGTTTTAGTTTCAGTACACTGTGGTGAAGAATAACACTAAATCAGGGCAGGTTTTGGTTTTACAATTAAATCCTATAGATGAGATGTCAACATACCTGAAAACACTCTCAATATTAGCATAAAGCTCACTAAGGCAGCTTTTACTACTTCCTTGAGAAAATTCATATTTACAACATTCCTGCAAGGAAGATTTATATTTTGTACAAGCTAGTTATTAAAAAACTGCTAGTTCACAAAATTTAGTCAGTCCCAATCTTGACAACTGGCAAGGGAAGCTAGTTAGAGCTTATACAGGTGGTCTGTGGCAAAAGGTGATCAAATGGACATCAAGAGATAATTTTCTGACCAATTCTATAAGACTTGTTTCTACATGGATTTTTCACAGGAGCAGACCAGCAAAACTGAACAGTTTCCTGACATAGTATTAATTTGTCTAAATCAAGAAAGCGACAGGATCAGAAATGCCGTGATGGCAGTAATTGCCAATTACTCCCCTCTGCAGTCTTGGCCTCATTCTTGGAAATATGTAAAAAATATTTTTCCCAATAATTATATTAAATCAACAACTTGTTCTACCATGAGGATGTCTTTATCTACATTATTAGGAGTTAAAGACAATAAATCAAATATTTTATGAAGTGGGTTCAGAAGTAGAGTTTCATTCAAAATTCCAGTTAGGTTCTATCGCTAGATTACAGTTCTATTCTGGTAAAATCCCTTGATCTTATCCCCTTAGCCTGCAAGCAGAACATTTGATTAAAAAGGAAGATAACTAAATTGAATCATAGAAGACAGAATTAAAGATGTCTGAAAGTTAACCTAGGTAGGAGGTTGGTTTTTTTTTTTAGTAGTAGTAGTAGTTTACATCAACAAGATCCTATCATTCAGGTTTTTTACTAAAAATTTAAAAATCAGTTTCTTTGGCCTTTCATAGCTTACTCTCTATTTGTATGTTAGCAGAAATTACAGGGGCTCAGGTAGGAGCTCCAGTACATGATTAAAGCATTGCCTGGATCATGTGCTGAGCCTTGCACCATAATTATTATCCGAAAAAACCACCCCTAAGGTGAAACAATTCTGCCTGTTAATTTTATATATACGCTTCTAAGCTGTGTGCATACTTCACTTGTGCAAGAGATATGCAACAGGCTCACAGATCAATTCAGATTGCTAAAAGGAATATATTGGTAAATGTTACTTGGGGCTGTGAGTTTTTCTTTAAAAACACAGATTACCTGCAAAACAGAGTATGAGCAGGTTGTATAGATGAAACTTTTTGAGCGATCTCAATTATTTCATACTGAGCAACCATACTCCAAGATGGAAAAAAGGAGTACCAGAAGCATTCCTAAGCCTTCGCATGTGGCCAAAGGCACAAGAGGAGTGCCTGCTTCCCATGCACGTACATGTACTGGCTGACGTAAACTACAGAATTACTGGTCTATAAACCTCAGCTTTGAGTCTCTGTAGATGTGGTTGTTCAGCTTCTCAATATTTACTGCTGGAAGTACATGATGAAGCCACAGCAGCAGCGTTACAAAGTGGACATCCACAGCCCTCAATCCTGCGGCAAAGTCCACGCTGCCCCATGCTCTGAGTTGATGCCACACCCTGCCAGCCACAAATTATAGTGGTTCTTCACACCAAAGACTTCTCCAACCTTTGTGTTATCCAAAAATGCTCCTGGTTAACTCCCCCTAGCAGCTTGATCAAAGGCTACTCCCCTTCTAATGGCAGAGAAATCCATCTCAGAAAAAATTACCTCAGCCCTGCCAGGCTGTCCAATCTTTTTGACAACTTCCAGACACCAAATAATTTAAGCAGATGTATACATATTACAAGCTATACTAGCTAAGGCAAATACTAAGCTGAGAGAATTTGCTAAGACTGTAAGTATAAGCTAAGAGTGTAATCTAAAACTGAACTTCACATTTAATGGCCTTCAAGGCTTGCACAAAATGCTTCAGACAACCAGAATACATAAAGCCCCCCTCTGTTTGACCTAATGAACACTCAACTGGATGTTGCATAGAACAGCTACAAATACAGTTACAGTCCAGGCATATGGCAATATGGCCCCAAGGACCAAGCAGAACATCCAGGATTTCAGTACCATCTGAATTAAGCAAAGCCAATTAATGCAAAACCTGACCTGTTGCCACCCCACCACATGCACTGTGCCCAGCTAGAGGTGCACTGGATGTTTTCTGTAAGAAGACATTTTTCCAGATGCAGAAAAAAACTCAATTTATTAGCAGTATTATTACTCAAAGCTTCCTGCTGCAAAAGTCTAGGCATTGTTTACCAACAGACGACCAATTCTGGGAACTACTCTAGAACAGAATACTTTATTGGTGCAACAGGACCTACACAAAATAATATCCAGGATTTATCATCATTCCTTTTGCATTTAGTCTATTCTAGTCCATGAGCTTTCCTTTCATTAAAAATGTCCAAAATTCAATGTCAACATTATTAACTAGAACTCTGCAAGCTACAGTACATACTCCTTACATAGACAGTCTTCTAGCAACATTACCCAGCCAAAAACTTCGTAGTTCAACATTTCTAAGGTTGAGTGGGCTTTTTTTTTGTATGTGCAGATTTTGTATTTCAGAGATCTTCAAATCACATGACAACACTGTTAAATGTTGGAGGGAAAAAAGATTAAAATGCCAGTTGATTCTCTGATTGCCCCAACATAAAAATTAATCTTTTTGTGTTTATTCTTTCATTAATCCCAATGGCTATACACTTGTATTTCTGAATATGAAACAGCAGGTCTATTGATTTAAAGAGAGGTGTAGTTTTATGAAAATTCAGTAACCAGGTGTTATACAGTACATAGGCTGTTTTCTGGTTTAAGCAGTGAGTTCTTATTATTTCCAAAGATGACAAAAGAAACTGAGGAATCACTTTCATCTCAAAAAGCACAAGCCCGAATGTCTACTTAATCAATAAATGTGCAGCACTACCTCAGAGAGTGAGTTAGAACTTCATGGCAACAACACCTCCTAGCACAATGCAGCAGATTAATTTTTATGTTGGACCTGTCACTGGCAGTAATTATTTTTCCCAAAATAGAACAACACTATCCTCAGGCACAGAAACAGGTTTTGTTTTTTGGTTTTCTTTGACAATTCTGTAAACAAGATGGAGTAACTTGTAGTGGACTAGTATGAATTCATCTGGAAAAAGACAGAAAGACACATCCACAAAGTCATTTATAAAGTCATTTGCGGATTAGCATTATGACAAGAAATAACATGCACCAATAAGCACCAGCCTTGCTTCCAAGGAGCAACACCTTTCCATGAGAGAATGGGAACATTCCATGCAGGCATCGTAATCCCAAGCACAGGCAGACAAAAGCTGCAAGCACGCCCAGGTCTCGGTCACCTTTTCCCGACCCCTTAACAAATTCAGGGGAATAATGGATGCTTACACGGGACGGGTGACAGCGCCCGGAGAGCACAGTGTCACGGCAGGACGGATCAGCGAGCACAGGGCACTCCAAGGAACGCCGCAGAACAAAATCCACTGCACGAGTAAGGGAACACCTTCAGCAGACAAATAACACTTGGGTCAGCCTGTACGGAACATGTACAACAGATCATAATTGATGTAAGCAGCAGTGTCAACCACATGAGTATCATGCTAAAAGATTCAGCTACTCCTAATTTAACAACTCACGCAGTTGTGTTAATATTCTAAAAGTACCTAAAAAGCAACACTGACGCTATTTCAAAAGCTGTGTCTCAAATGCAGAACTCAATATAGATCACACTGCAAGCCTTCTAAAAATTATAGAAAAAAATCTTGATTTATACAGAAATATTTCACTATGTTGGAACTCAATTTTTTTAAAAAGTGGGACTGAAGCAAACTATTTGACAAAGACTTTCATTAGTGCTGTAATCAAGTGCCAATATATTTTTACTACAATAACAACTCACAAGGCATGTGCAACAATACATCTCAATTATGAAGAGCCAGGCTAAACATCTGCTGTTATAAATTCACTTGGGGGGTTGGTGGAGAATTGAATCAAGTTGGACTACATAAATTTAAAGGAGCGAAGTATCAAGAGAGCTTATTTTTCATTTACACTGCCTGATCAGCAGCAAAGACATTGCAGAAACCTGCAAAAACTGTTTTCCACTACTAGACACATTATGTCTGTGTCTTCAAAAACTGAAGAAAAAGGGAAGAAGCAAACCACCAAGGAAACTCTTACATGGCCCACAGATAGAGTACTGAGGAAATTATTTGACCAGCATTCATCTTTACATTATTTATAATATTAACTGAAAAGCTGTGTCATAGATTACCAGGGCCTGGCATGGTTGGTATCTTTCTCTAGGTTTCTGATAGTGTTGTCTTGAAGCAAAATACCTAAAATTTCACATAGATTTTCTCTAGTTCTGTGACCAGATTTTCTCCTAGCCAGTGGTCAAGTAACTGTCATTTTAAATAAAAATTATTCCTCCTAGTTTTTGCTAGACTAGAAAGTGAGAGCTGTCCAGTACATTTAGAAGCATTACTTTTTTAGGGTATTAGAATATCTCAAATTAAAACAGCTGTATGCTTGTTAAGGTAGAGTTGAAGTTTGCTTAAAGATAAAATGGTTAACTTATAAATATATTCATAAATATGTTATACAAATATGCATGCAACATTTAACCATTCTGGAGCAGCAGTCAGCCAGGGAAGCAAGATGTATGTGTAATAGTATGGGTTAAAAAATTAGAAGTCACTGAGACAACTAAGCTGCATTACTTTACCAATATTGCATGCTTTGATGTTTATTCTATTCACTCCTGGATATTAAGACTCACCACACAGAAATCTCATAAAGCTTCTTTTTTAGTAGCTGTTTTCCTAACTGTCTTCTCTCCCCTCCCATCATCAGAATGACAAACATACAGTGATTATTAACAAATCGTCATCAAAAGAAGGAAAAAAAAAATCACATCTATTCAGATGCTACTTAAACAACAGGGAAGCAGTCTCCTAATCTAACTTTGAATATAGATTGCTTTCTTTTATATCAAACATACCTAACATTAAGTATCAGGCATGTGTGTAACACATTAAATCAGTAATTCTAACACTGTAATAGCTAACAAATCATTAAGAGTTCACAAAGAATGCAAAGAGAAACACGATACCCAATACAACTTTTGACATTAACAAGCAAGAAGGGAAGCACATTTATGTGGTAGCACCAGTTGAAATATCCATATTTTTTTCTAACTGAAGAAGATAAATGTGTTAACAAAGTGGTCGTGACATTTCTGGTGTCATGTGCTGCTGCAGGGAGATCAACAAAGCATGAACTTCAACTTGTCAGATCAAGAGAAGCCAATTTTCAAGTGTTACAGCTCAAAATCTGCACATCTTAAAAACATTGAGTTTAACTACTTGCTGTTAACACGAACTCCTAGACCTCCTGCCTTTGTTCATCTAGTGTAATCCATCATGCAAGCAATCCAGTTCACCTCTATTTGGTTACACTGCCAGTAGGATTATTCCACATATATGGTAGACTCTGGGCTAAACTATTCCTTGGTGCCCAAAACCCATTTATCTCTCCAACTGACTCATCTTCTGGTAAATAACCTTTTTATCAAATTTTAATAGATAAATAATAGATAACAGAAACATTTTTATCAAATTTTAACTTCCTGACAACATAATATGAAACAGCAAACAATGCAAGGGAAAAAAAAAACCAAAAATCCTAATTTTCTTGCACTTGTAGAAATTCAAGGTCTAAACAGACAACTAAAAGTACAAGTCTTACTGATGGCTGCTCTTAAGGCTTTAAAAGATTAGTATTTTAATACGTCACTGCTACATTTGAGAAACCAGCCACTAGCAGCATACCTTGAAACATTTCAGCTTTGAAACTATTTACTTCAGAAATTAAAAAAAGCACAGAGGTATATTTCCACCCCTGCCCTCAAGTGACTTTATGATCAAACAAATCACTTATAGGCAGACGCAATATGGCAACAAGTACAATGTTGCCATATTGCATATTTAATGCAATCTAATGTAGTGCATCATCAGAACAGAGAAGGAAAAGTAAGAACAGGAAATCAAACTATATTTTCTGGCCTCCAAAATAATCTAGACAAATATTTAAAAGATTATTTTGCCGGCATTTGTCTGTAAAAAAACAGATCACGGGATTCTAACCATGGTTTCATGACATTCTTCTACCCCAACATAAAAGGAAAGTAATTATGTCTTTGAAATCTTGTCAGCATAAATTGCTTCATGGTGTCATATGGGACAAGCCTTTTCAGCAGCCATGTCTACATGTTTACAGTCTTCCAGTTTAAAGCCCTTACAGCATTTAAAAATCAGCTTTTCCTTCACTGATCCCATATCAACCTAATGCCTCTACTTAAATAATCCATCAGTACCTGGTCTAAAGCAAGTGGTAAAGGTTCTCCTATCCAAACTTAATATCCCTGCATCTCAATTTAAGATGTTACAAAGTCTGAAAGAAGCTTCTGATCATGCTCCTCTAATGAGGGAGAAATCTGAAAGGTGAACAGAAATCTCTGCCTGAGTCTGTAGGAGGCTGTGATGAACAAGATCAGTAAGAGGTTACATGTAATGCCTTTTCTGCCTTCATTTGGAAGGCTATCCAGGACGCATGGGGAAAGCAGACCCAGATTCCTGCAGGTTTATCAAACATCCCTGCAACACACACATACAGAGAAACTGAGTATCCAGTAGAGATTGTATGACCTCCAAAGCCATTAATTAGTGGTGACAGCCTGAACATGCTGGGTCATCACCACTACTGTCAGAGGGGAGGCTAATGACATGTTAATGACACTGTCCCTAGCTCATCTTCCCCTGTACAGGAGAAGCTCCACTACAGTGGTCCTCTCTACCATGATATACACTGCCACACTTTAAATGAGAGAACAGGATGTTATGCAGAAATTAATCATGCTTCCAACCTCCAGGATTTTTTGCATGCATTCCCGAGCTCTCCAAAACCGGAACTTCGATTTCTAAGCAGCATTTACAATAGACTTGTTGTGAAGATAGAGAGATTAAAGACATTCCTTACTCTTTCATTTTACTGAATCTAGCTATCCTGTCTGCTCTGGAAACACCTTCAATTTTCTTGTCAATCAGTATTTGACCAAGGGATAGGCAACCCAAACAACAGTGTCTCAGATAAAGTGGCTTGATTACTGAGAGAAATCCCTAACACTGCAATTTGGCTTGGTTCTCGCTTAGATAATGGTAGGTTAGGAACCTGTCCCAAGGCTTTCTGACTTCAAATTGACACCCATTCTAAGAATTCTCACGTGTGGTCAAGCAAGAGACAACATGAATATTTACCCAGAAGCAAACAAATAAGTGAGTTTTATTCCAGGAACATCACTGTTCTGTTAACCACTTATGCATGTGAAATCGGTCCATTTACTAGTCATTAGATAAAGAGCTGAAACATGCTGAAGCATGCATTCCACATACATCCAGTGACAGAGGGGTAATGACCCGAAATAACAATTCAAAATATTCCCCATTTGTGAACATGCCGGGATGGTTTGCTGAAATGGAGGTGGTGAGCTTTTGGGTGTGTAATGTCTAAATCTCTGAGCGGATAAGACAGTGAGTGAAGGACAGGCTATAAGTGAGATAGGAGCCAGATCCCATGGAGACAGATGTTACCTCCTGTCATCCTAACCCGCCCTCCATTTGCACAAACCACTAGGTTGTGGAGCTCTCCCTAATTCCCCTGGGAAAATACCAGAAAAATCCCTGTGGCCTGAGGGTGTTAATATCTGTTAACTGGCCACAGAGGGACTCAACTGCACAACAGGACTCAACCACACTGGTATGATGTGTAGCTGTGTTGTCCTAGAAGGTGTAAAGGACACCCAAAGTGCTCATGATCCACAACACTACATTATCCAGTACTAAGCTCCTGCCCTAGGGGAGGTACCTAAGCATTCCCAACCAAATATATTTTGTGTTCTGGGGATTTTCATGGGGGTTCCTTTTCCCCAACACTTCTTCAGGCCTTCGCCCACCAACTGACTGATCTGGACTGCAGCCACCCCTTTGACCAGTGGGACTCAAAGTAACCAAGAGTGTTCTGAAGGAACCAAGTCTCAGGGCAGGGCCTACAGGTGGTGAGATCTTCACACTCTTGTCCTTTATCTCTTCCCTTATGCATATCCTTGCGTGATGTTTTTGTGCTTTCATACTGTAGCTCTTTCATACTGTAATGTTTTTATATTGGTGTATTACTATAAATAATAAAATGGCCACATATATGTTCTCCTCCGCAATTGAACTGCTCTGTAATAAATCCTACAACTGTATATTTATGAACACTGAGCATTTAGTGTCATTTCAGTCTAATCCAACCCAAGGGATCAATTAACAAGAACCTGGGTAACCACCACCTTCTGCAGTGAGTTGTAGTATTTTATTGGCATCATGGACACGATCCATTGGATGTGTTGGCATGATTGGCACAGTCCAAAGCCATTGCAGAGTTTTCTCCTGCTAATAAATCTAACCAACTTCCCGGGGGTGGTGGGGAAAAAGACATTGACCTTCAGTGGGTTGCTGAAGGGTATTATTGCGGAGGGTGAGTGAGGTGATGGCTGTCCTTTGTGGCAGGTTATTAACATAGCCATCAACTTCCCTTTAAGGAAGGAAGGAAAGAATATAATATAAGGAAACAAGTGCCACCATCCAAAACCCTAGGTGACATACACACTGCCGAAGTCTTAACCTAAGGATACTGAATAAAGACAGCTGAAAAAGAAAACTAATGTGTTCAGGCAAGCAGAGAACAGAAATACAAGGAAGCAAAGCAAAATCTCAGTCAATGGACATCAATATATTTTCCCAAACAGTGAGACTAAATTTTGGAAACATAATCAATCTGAGAACTTAGAAATTTTATAAGCAGTCTCTTTCTTTCTGCTTCTTCTGTTACAGGTATTCTCTTTGGAATGTAAAAGAAGTTCCTGGAAAAATCTTCAGCTGCTGGCTTACAGATGCCCAATATCTCAAATAATCGAAGCGTGTCCTCACCTAAAACCAGCCTGAACAGATGAAACTGTGCAAACAGCTTTCCCTTTCTTAAAGTCTTGAGGCCATTGCACAAATGTCTGGTCAACAATCCTTACAAGTGAATTTTGGGAATTCCTGGAATTACGTCACAAAATATGGACAGATCTTTCCCACACTTCTCCTTACTTACTGCAGTCAAAAACTAGTGACAACAGTAAATAATCTTACACTAACTGAAACCCAAAATAGCAGCTATACCAGAGTACTGATACTCAGAAGAAGCAAAGGTTACTTCACCAGCTTCTTGAAGGAGCAGACCAATAACATCACCATTTAGAGTCAGCATAATATAATTCACACAGTGGGATTTTAGTGAACAAACTTTTTTACTATACTTTGTCCTTACTCTCACTTTTTCCTTACAAATCAAGACAGTTACTAGTATGATAAAAAAAATTTTGTATGTTCCATTCAGACATTAATACCTAGGAAAACATTAGACATTAGTAGTCAGAGCAAAAAACAGCAGCAGGGATTTCAATATCTGAATTGTTACCAGGAACTAAAACTTGACTACCTTGCATTCAAAAATCATCATCCTCTTCTAAAAGGGTGAATGTAGAAAATAAATATATTCCTCCTTGGTTTACACACCACAAAACCACTGCTAGGCAGAACAGAGAAAGTGTTTTGCTTCAGACTGTGAAACTAAAGGAGAAAGAACAAGGTCTCATTGGAAGCCTAATGCCTCTATGAAAAGACTTCTATGCATGGCAGCTCTTTAGGAGATGAAATGACTAATACAGACATGACATGCTAATCCACATCCTGGAATGTAATTACACAGTACAAAAGATAGGTCCAAAATTAATCAAGAAACCCCTGAAAACAGATAGCCCCCAAAAAGCTAAACCCACAACCCTTACCAGATTCCCATGCTTCTTTTTTTTCAGATTGCTCATACTAAAACACAGACTCACAGCTCTAAAGAGTTTCAAAGCAAAATGTCTGCTAGCAACAGTGTTTCTCCCCCTCAAAGGTATATTTTCTGGATATGTATGTAAGAACTTGCTACTGACATCACAGATAAATAGGCTGCGTTCAAGGAAATCATTAAATTAGGTCAATGCAAATACGCCAAATATTCTTTTTCCTCTTTGCTTTTAAGTAGTCAAGCTACACCTTGCTTTATTTCTGAAAACTGTTCACCTGTACAATTATCTCTGGAAGAAAGGCAGCCAACTTCAGCAGACAACTGAACACAAACACCTCTGCAATTGAAGCCTCATTAAAATAATTTTACTGCTTAGAAAATAGCTTACATAATTCTTGTAAAGAAACAAACACTGATGGCCCAATGAAAATAAAAGTAGCAGCAACTAGCGTGGAGAAAGCAAAGTAAAAATAAAAGGAAGAAAAAAAGCCACATCAACAAAACCAATTCTGTAGAGTTTTAAACCTATACCAGGGCTATAATACAGCTGATAAATCAGCCATGCTAGTAAGTGCTCGAGGCTGAAGCCAGGCACAGAGTAACAAAATGAAGGCAGCAAATCACACCTCCAGGTGCATGGCCACATATATTCACCCTGCCACATAAACCTGGAATCAAGCCATCAAATTGGACAACCTCAGGCCAGTGAGCTGCACACCCCCACAGGTAACTCAACACCTGTCTGGCACTGCGGGTTCCTTAACCTACCACTGCAACATTCTTTCAAATCTGACCTTGCCCTGCTACAGAAAGGCAATTCATAATCAAGAGAACAATGGAAAAGGAGAAGTCTTTCTTGTAGCTGTCATAAGAGCACACCTGTTGAGAGAACAGAATACCTTAACCCAATTAGTTACAGAATTCTCAATCTTCTGTATAAAATTGCAGCACAATTCTGGCCTCCATGCAATGGAGATCTTTAACTCATAAACAAGTATTTATTAAAGAGGATGATTGAGTTAAGATGACAAAAAGGTTTTAAATCCTAGATAATAAGATGACCAATGAATTCAACTTCAGAACAGGTAAACCTTCAGCTTTTACCACATTAAAGGCTTTTTCTTGGCAATCTTTCTTCATAAAGCTAAAATTACTGTAAAAAAAAGTTTTAATTAATACTATGTTCTCCTGCCACATACTCCTACTCTTAAGATACTTATAATATCCACCTCTGAAAAATTCAACATGTTTTCACAAAAACTTGTTGAAATAAAATGGTACACTATAAATAGTGGTTTGATTTTTAGAGATCTTTCAGCTGACCTCCCTTACTATGGAATCTTTTCCCCTTGCAGAAGAAAAGGAAGTTACACTTTTACCTAGTGAACCAGGCCCTAGTGAGGCTGCAGTAATAACTGGGAGATTGTGAAGGATAATCAAATTTTTTCAAGATCTCATTTAAGTATTCTACCTTATCAATACTACCATTTTATCTTCTCCCTGAAAAAAAAATTTGAACAGTCTTACCCTTTCACACAGTAAACCCACTTTGGAGACATTACAAATGTAACAGTCTCTATTATGATATCAGTATTAATGTTTACACTTAGCAGACTTCAAATGACAAATTTTTCTTCTTAAATGATGGTAGCTGAAAGTTGTAGTAGTGCTTGGAGTGCTGCAAGGACAGCTGTTCAAGTTCCACACCTGAACCCACCTATGTTCAGGTCTACAGAACTCAGCCAACAGCAGTACCCACTTCCCTATAAACATTCAGGGACTTTGGGGGTGGAGGAGACAAGCCAGAAAAACATTTCACACGTAACCTAAGTGATGTTCTAAAAATGCTACTGCATAAAGAAATAAGGCACAACTCTTCTTTAAAGAAGTAATTACATGACTGCGCATCTATTGCAAATAACAAAACATTTATGGACCCACAGTGTATTCATTTGGAAACTAACATCAATGGCCACTTTCAACAACTCTTCATCTCGTTTCAACTTTACTATTCCTAAGATATGCAGCTATTACTAAAAGTTTGAATTAATTTCTTGGCATTGTTACATGGCCAGATCACTGGGTACATTTAGAGAAAAAATAAGTTACCAACTGAGAAACCAAGAGCCCACCATCAGTTTCCAAATGTGATATTTGAAGTACTAAATGCATTTAACTGTAAAACCTTGTACTCAGGAAAGGATAAAAATGGTATTTGTAAACTGAGCAGATTTCAGCTGCCAACCTGTGTCAACTATAAGTGCATGGAGTTACACCTACTAAATGTGTGTGACACTTTTCAAACAATTTCCTTTTTAGAAAGTTTTTAAAATGCAATATACACATAAGCTACGGACGTGGAGGCTTGGCCAGCTGCCAGCCACCTGACCCAGCCACTCTCACTCTCCTCAACAGCACACAGGAGAAAATAAGATGGAGAAGTTCATAGCTCAAGACATAAACAGAGATCTCTTACCAATTACCATGATAGGAAAAACAGGTTCGGCCTAGGGGAAATTAATTGGGTAATGTGAAACAAATACCAATTAAAAGCTTTTTCAAAGCTCAACTTCAATTCTTCATTTCCAACTCCTCCACCTCTTTCCTCACAAGCACTGAAGGGGATTAGGAACAGGTGCTGGAGTCACTCCACAACTCCTCTCTGCCACTCCCTCCTCACATTTCTGTCCTGCTGCTCACAGAGGACACCCCTGCAGCCTCCCACTGCCAGCACCTGGCCAACTGCACTTTTGGAAAGAAAATGAAGAGGACCTCACGATAAAAGACACTCATTGAAACTCACCAAACACAATGGATTTACACAGGGGTTCATGAGCCCCAAACCTTTAATCCAGATTTAGACAGTCAAGGAAGGCAGACAGCTCACCATTTTGGCAAGCAAAAGAGATTTTTAATTTTCTTTATAGACACTCCTGGCAAACTGGGTCTGCAGCCATCAAGACCACATGCTGCAAAGACACCCTTCAGTCACTAACAGCACAGGACAGGAAAGGGGAGAGAAAAACAATCCTTGATTCCTTTTGACAATTTCAGCCAGATACCAAAAAGCCTCAGAATCAGTCCCATTACATCTATGTGACCGAGAGCCAAGCAATGAAAGCTCAACTCACCTGTTACCTCCATCCAACACTGAGTTTGCCTCATGATATTTTACATGACCTTTTATTTTGTGCCCACACAACCACAAAAAACACTTGACTGAAGAGCCAACATGGAAGAACACCTGAGTACGCATGATGAATATAATAACGTAAACAAGACAATGACAGTTTTGATGAAGTCTTATTATAAAAGCTCTCCAAGTGCTTCAGTGGTTAGTCACATATAGTGATGTGCTGCAACTCCAAGCACTTAGGAGCTGTGCTGAAGCAATCACCAATGTATAGTACACCACTCAAAGCACTTCAGAAGGCTGCCTTCTATGTCTCCTGCAAATGCAAATACCAGAATTATTTTAACTGCTATGTCTGTAGGAAAAAACCCTTCAAAGTCAATTTCCACATACATATTTTTACTCATATTATTTGGATCTTTAAAGTATATGCTTATGCTTATAGAAATTTTGCAGCAAGAAAACACTCATAATTGTCCAAACACCAAGGAAATCAATGCAGCCATACCACACACTTTTATATACAATGTTTGTCAATATACACTCTCTACTAGTAAAAAAAACCAACTTATTATAAAGATTTCAACTACATAAGAATCATTAATCCACTGAAGACCAACTGTCTCCTACACGCATGTATTAAAAGTGTGGTTCTAAGTGAGTCCTTAAATCTTAGGCTCTAGGCTCTAGCTTTTTATCTAGAGTAAACACCCATCTTCTGTTATGAAAATGTCTTTTGCCCACAGGTTTATTGAAGCAGCTTAACTGCCTTTATTTGGTCTATCCAAACAAATGGAGACATTGCACAGTTACAAAAACCAAACTGCAGGAGGCATCTGTTGGCAGTACCATCAGAAATGAAAACAGATCAAGCCATTCTACTTGTCCACATCTGTTAAAATATAGGGAAGGTTACGTATTTTTCTGTGTTTATGTATGTATAACCTTTTCAAGGATTAAAATCATGCAGAGTGGTATTGCTTTGTCTCCTAGGAAACAGAAAAATCTACTTAAAAGCAACTATACCTAAACATGGGGAAGAAACTGCCAAAGACTAACCACACATAGGAAGAAAGTTCCTATTAAAAAAAAATATGGCAGATAGGAAACACAGCCTCAGACAGTCAACATGTCTTGGAGGTGGATTACTAAATTCAAACCTAAACAGTGAGGATTAACACACTGCCCAACTGTTAATTCTCTCATGAAAGCATATTACCTCAACAACAGCCAATGAAGACTGAGGGATTCATGACTAATGAAAAACACCACACCCAGCCAGAAATTTCAACTGAAATGATTGTGTTTACAGTATCACTGAAGCTGCAACTGCAGCTCTTGCAGACACACTCAGCTTAAGCTTATCCAGTAAAAACAGTTCATACATCAACTGCTGCCTAAAGCTCAACACTTACTAGAAAAACCTGGCCAGGCACCAACCACGAACTTTAGGGAGCTGATCTGGGGGCAGCACCATCAATACCCAAGTCAGCAAGGAGCTTAGTGCCTGTTAACAAACTCTGAAGGATACCTTAGGCTCCTGTACAACTTGCAGTGTATGAGGTCATCAAATCTTGGGATCAGATTAGATCTGAAGTCATTTCCCTCAAAATATATACAATGTGTACAGCCCTCAACAACATTTCACAGCACAAATCCATTACCCTTGCTTTGTGGTACTTGCTTATGTTGGGTATGGTTATGTTTCCCCATTTGTTTCATAGGAACATGATTTCTGCAGAAATTCTATCTTCATATAAAAGAGCTGTAGGATCCTTTTTCCAGAAGCTGTACACATGAAGTTTTCATGTCAAAATAACTTTTCTGCAGTACAACCTGTTCAAGTTCTCAAAAGGAAAGAATAAAAGGAAAGGCATTAATTAAATTAGAACATCACTAGCATTAAAATAGGGTTTTTTTAATACCAACAGAAGGATTTCAATAACTGCAACTAGATGTAGGTGAGATACTAGCACACCTATACTTTGAAAAACATTCCCAGCTTGTCCTAGAATAAAGCCCAAGTCCCCAGAGATGTCTAGTTTGCTAATTCCAATTCTGTCTTTGTTTTTCATTGACAGATCTATGACTTAATATATCCACATCTGTAATCTTCAGTTTCTGCAATTTACATTTTCCTAATTTAATGTCAAAACAACTTATTACTTATGAGTGTCTTATTGGGAAAGTACACGTGGAAAGAAAGTGCTTTAGCTGGCACTGCTGTAAAACCTGTCTCTACCTGCTTGCAAGTTACCAGGGCATGTGTAAGTGTGAAGATATTCCTTTGTTGTGCACAAGGAATAATGCCAGTTTCTGGCACAGCTGCTCTCTTGGGCAGCATGCAGGTGAGGTAAGACATACTGTAACAGCAGGACTTGCAGCTCCCTCCTTTCAGTGGTTACCAACATACCAAAGTTCAGATGTGCTTTTCTTCACCCTCAAATAAGCTTACACTTAACGTGCCTGATAGTATGGCTTTAGGTTTCTGCGTATTTTTAACATATTTTTTCCTTCAAATTGTGTCCAATGGTCTTTTTAATACAATGCTAATACTATCAGAAGCATAAAAATTATTGGATGCCATGGAGAATGTTTTCCCCAAGTGTACCTCATTATACATTAACTGAATCTCTCCTCCTCTAAAATCTTTACCCTACTTTAACTGTAGGACCGCTGCTGTCTAAATGTAAACCCTTGAAGTTGCAATTGCCTCAGTTTTCAGTCACTAGTTATTACCTCTGACAAGAGCTTAAAAATATGCCTGCTGAGTTTGGGTGGAAGCAAATTTGGGGGAGACCACAAAAAAAGTTGCCAGGAGGGAAGGTAATATTCAGCACAGTGACACTATTGTAAACCAGTAGGAATATTCTTTAATTCACATCTTCTCTCCTAGAACCTTGGAATCACTGAAGTTGGAAAAGATCATCTAGCCCAGCCACCAACCGAGCCTGTCAAGTGCACCACTAAACCATGTCCCAAAGTACTACATTGACACATCTTTTGTTGCTCCTTACAACTTTTACACATACTCAGTGTGAGTATACTCACATCCTCTCAGCAGAACTCAGCAACCCTGAACCCACGGCATAATTCCAATGGTTTGTGGTTCAGTATACTCAGGAACTCAATGAAACTCAAGCAAGACAATGATGGCCACTGCTCTGCAATGGCAAATAAGTGATATGCCCAAGGTCACCTCCTTGCTGCTTCAGCTGTAACTTAGAACCAGATTTTCTAAATGTACGTACATCCAATTCAATATACCGTACTCTGTTTGTTGCAGAGCTGTTCCAAGGAAATCAATGACATCTTTAACTTTGGAATGTGTCCTCCAGTGGGGTAATGTGTTAACACCAGCAGTATTTGAACAAACGGGGAGGGAGAAGAAAGCACTGACAGCAAAACTCATCCAGAAGCTTTACATTAGCACAGCTACTCATCAAAGCCATGAAGACCCAGTTGAGCTTAAGGATTTCCCTGTGACCTTTTGTAAACAATCTGTTCTGCTGGCTAGCCCTGAACAAAATACACGAGGTACAATTTGCCCTGCCCTTCCCTGCCATGCACTAGGCACACAACCAGAAACACAGTATGAAAGTCAACCGAGGCATTTTTGTTATATGGCCCAAATAACAGCTTTACAATGAAAGCACCCACTGAGCCATAGCTACAGCATTATTACGTTCTACTAAAAGTTTCCTGAGGTAACAATGAAAATCAAATTAGCAGTTTAGTGCAGTAGTTCATCTGCTTCATTCACCCACAGCTCTCTTCCTCAGGATTGCAAGGCTATTAAAAACAATGGAATCATTAATAGTCCAAGTGCAATTAATTACATGGTCCCACTAGCATGGCCTCACAATAGAAGTCTGTTATTTGTTATAGAAGCACCGCCCCTTAAAATATATTAATATTTAATTAT
>WEIU01022971.1:908-32170 GCA_013389925.1 Aegithalos caudatus | reverse complement strand
CTAGTTTGATCTTGCAGCAAACAAAATTCTCTCTTGAGTCTTTGACTTTGAAACGGGCATCAGCATTGGGGTTTGTGACTAAGCTTTCAGTCATTGAAACCAAAGTAGACGGCAAAAATTAGGCACCTGGAAGCTTTTGCAAATCTTCCTGGACAAGTCCTTCATCTTTTAGTACCTAAATGGCTTTTGAACCCAGTTCTGTTAATTTTTAAAATATTTAGATATTATTTTGAAAAAAATCTTTTTTTTTTTTCTTTCCTGATAACATAGGTCCTCATCTAACGTGGTAATACTATATATAAATATATAACAATATATAAATATATAATAATATATACCAGGGCCTTATTTGATTATGCCTGGATCCCAGGTTAATCCAATTGTGAAATCAAAACAGACTCAGAGCTTTTGTAATGAAGGAAGTCCCACAGAAATGTGAGCACAGAGCAGCTATTGATGTGCTCTAATTAACACAGTACATAGTTGATGAAAATAGGGACCAGAATGCAAGATTTCAAATTTCTAATTTGATCAGTTTATCAAGTATGCCCAGATGGTAAATTTTAAAAATTACTATTATTAATATACTTAATATTATTACTATTACTATGTGGGTCATCAGATTACCAGTGGAAGGAAAAACAGAGATGCAAATTTCTCCAGATCCCAGTCCTTCTCCATTTAGAGCAAGCTTTGGATGCTGGATATGAGGTTGTAACAATGCTGATAGCTCTTTGTGGTTTCTTATCAGTATTTAGACCAGACCTTTAAAAGTTAATTTATTGTGGAAGAGGATTATAAGAGTCACTAGGGACAGAATTTGACCCAGAAATTTGCCTATACTAACATTTAATGCTAAGGAATAATGAGATATACACACACAGGCAAAACCTGATTTTGGCTAAATGAATTACATGCATATACTATTCCAAACCTAACTCTAATAGTTTTAACTAACCAATGAAAAAAGTTCCTCCTTGGTACTCCATGTTCTGCACATAAGTTGTTATATCTCCAAAACCTGGACTTATTCATAATTCTTGAGTTCTTGATTTTAAAGCTAAACCTTTTTTTAATCAGAATCTGCCTCTGGTTTCGTGTCATTCTCAAAGCAGAACAACTTGCTTAATTTCCTACCTATTCTTCACGATGTATAAGAAAATTGCCAGGTGGTGAAAAGCAATGCTGCAGGTCTCTATCATTTCTTTCTCTTGCTGACAGAGATGAGACTGGAAAAAATAGAGCTTAGCCAAAGCACTTCTACACTTCAGTTATTATCAGCTGCCAGAACAGCCCCTGTAATCTGGGGGCAGCAAGGAATACATTAGAACAGTCACTGAACTGCTCTAATTTATGCCATAAATTGAAATCTAAGAAGGCACTCAAAATTTATTATATCACCCCAGAGTTACAGAAGACAAGTGACAGTATTGTTCTGCTCTGGCCTCTAGACTATGTCAGATCACGTGCTCTGCTAACATTATCTTACACGAACAGAAGAGGGATGCTACATTGCCAGTAGTAGCTAAAAGGAAGCTAAAGCTGAAAGTGGCAAAGATAGAAGCTTACATCATTTTCCATCCTGGGAATAGCACTGTTGCTTGCACTTCCTCATCACAAATCAGTGAGGTACTTTGTAGCAAAACACTGAATATCTGGTATGACTTGAGAAGCTCATTTTGAAAACGTTTGTTGAGAAGTCCATATTTAATAAGTTTTGAGCACCTCCTGTCACGCATTGGACTCTTTCGAGGGAGAGTATATAGAGAAGGGTGTAGAGTGGTCTGATGTCAGCTATTACAGGTGGCTGGCTCAGTTTTGGGTACATTCATCCATTTACACACTTTTTTCCATCTCTATATTTTCAAGCAGCCATTCCCTGGTCTGCTCAATATTCCCTTTCTGTCCTCCCCACAGTACACACAGCAGTCACCTACTCTGGTTACAGCTGTTCAAGATGTGCACTATTCACTGCTTTCATGTCAGTGAACTGAAAATACAGGAGAAAATAAAAAAACTGAAAATAAAATGTATCTCAGAACTCCCTGATTATATATCCATTTGTTAATGCTTGGGAAATTTTTACACTTGATGTGGTCTTGAAAGACTGAAAGAATGACAGGCTAATAGATTTATTGACAAATTTGACACAAGATATCAAGGTATAGGGGAAACAATGGAAAAAGACATGAAGAGGCATAGAAAAAAAATCGTCAGCAAATAATAGCTGTACATGAGACAGCATGAAAAGACAAATAAGAAGATAATGATTGGCTTTGTAATTGGCCCTTCAAGCTAAAGATCAGGATCTTTACTAAGAAATTATAGTGGGGAATCAAAGGAGCAGGTACGCTGTAAAAATGACAATCAAAAAAAAAATAAATAAACATTGCAGCAGTGTATTGAGTAAACCAGAGAAGTCAGACAGAAAGACTGTGAAGCTCATGAAAAATTTTAAAAGGTGGGACAATGGTTTCAGCAGGTCAAACATCTCTTCCATTTTACAGCTTTAATGAGTCAAATACAAATCATACAGCTTTATAGTAGCTACTGTATCAGATCCATGACATGAGTTGTCTTCAAATCATTGCCTGTTTGAACTAGGCAATGTTCTAGCAAATTATTTTTTATACTGCTTAGAATATTCTTCTTCCTCTTTGATTCTGAATTTTTAGGTAAAAGTCTACCTCTGTAAAGAAACAGTTTTCAAAATACACTGACAGTGGGGTTAGCACCTGAGAAAATCCCCAGGCAAAACTGACCTGGCAAATGCAACACTCTCCAAATAAGATAGTTACACTATCAGCAACAACAGCGCTGTGCTTCCCTTTCTGCATCATAAATGTGCATTAAACCTGACCTGGAAGAACCACTTCTTTGGATGAATAAGTCTCCATGCTTACTCAGTTCTTGCCCTCCCCGTTGAGACTGCCAACAGCATTGCCAATTAGTGCCAATCCTGAATGCAGATTGTAACACGAATAGGCCTTTCAATATTTAATTCTAGACTTTTGCACTGGTGGTATATAAATGTTTCATTAGTGCCTTCCTTCCTTTCTGCCATATTTTCTCTGAAAAAGAAGCAAAGCTTCCTACCTGAAGTACTAGCAAAATATGGGCAAACTGGAACTTGTACTTTTAGGTGTTCCTCCCAGCTCTAGCAGTAAATTCTCTAATCAGAGTTCTTTTTCTTGGGAATCCTGATTTATTGAGAATGCATGTTACAGGCTCATAAAGATGACACTCAGTTTTTATGTGATGTGTTTTATTGCTACATATTCACTCTCAAGCAATATCCAAGATCAGGAATTCAGAAACTTTCATTTGGGGAGTTCAACTCACTGTTGTTAGTGGCAGGAATACTCACCAGTGCAAACAGCAGTGGTAGGCTGGAAGAAAATAAAAACATGCATAAGGACAACTCTTATCTCTGGACTGGGGCAGGTACCACCAAATATATAGCATAGTTTGGAGATCCATTCTCTTTATCTCTGAAAATCTCCTTGGAGCTTAAGATGCTTCAGAGTAAACAGAATCCACTTTGTACCTTCCTAAGAGAATCAATTCTGAGACTCTCTCTCTTACCATTAAAAAGCCTTTTTGACAACGAACGTGAAGCACGATTTACTTTCCCTAGCACTTGCAGAGTATGAAACAAGGGCATTTGAACATGCTGATTAGATTCAGATCATCTCAAAAGACATTAACAAGCTAGTCATGTTACATTGTAAATCCTAGCAACAATAGGCATATGCACGAACAGAAATACTGCATTCAAATCTGTGGAACATGTAATAAAACTGAGAAAAAATAAAATAGTTCACCTTTTAATTGAATATGTTACTATATGTAAAATGTCTTTGCCAGGGAAGTAAACACAACTAGTATAAGCCTCCACCTGATGCAGGTGCCTTTGTCAAGACCAAGTAGTGTCATCATCTTGACAGCTAGAGAGGATGTGATCTGGACTAAACAGTGTAATTGCTAAAGACACTTTTCCCCAATTACTGGCACCTGAGGACCTCCATGAGCACTGCATGAATCACTGTCATGAGACCTGCAGAAAATCACACTTAGATTAAACCACTGGCAAACGTTTACACTCTGACATTCACATTTCTGATACCTTCAGTATAAAAAAAAAAAAAGAAATGCTGCTCAACACAGTACAAATCACAGAGCATTGGAAGGCTGTCCTGGAACATGGGGAAACACAATGCAATGATCCCTTCATCAGGTTTCCCTCCAGGCATTGCTTTGGGGTTATAACACTATGACTAAACATCAGAAGCCCGCCCTCAGTTTCAGACAGATTCAGGGAGGTTGTGAGTCTGTGTGCTGTAAGAGACTAATCTAAATTAAGCTGTTTTTATCTGACTTCAGATACAGAAATGTACTGCCAGCATGTTTTGTGGAGTTTCTGCTCCAGTCTGCTGGCAGAGGGGCTCAGTTTTTTGATGGATAACCCTTGAGCAAGGAGCCTTCCATAATTTCTCCCTCACCTTCACATCTGTATATGAGGGATATATAGTGACATGCCAGCAGCAGGGAAGAGCAGTAAGAACATGGCACAAACCTGTTACCAGCTGGCATACAACAGGAAGGTTCCTCATTTCCCCAAACTCTGCTTTATTCAAGGTCAGTGCTATGACTCTCATAAAATTATGGGAAAACTGTAGCTTTGCGTATTTTAACAAAGATTATAACTCTTGCTTCAGAGTGCTATAACTAGAGAAGTAGAAAGATGCTACTTTCCCAGTTTATCATGGCAGTATCCTAGTGCCCAGTCATGAGTGTTATGAAAACCAGTGTTACGAATATCAGATGGGCAGGAAGAGATGGTCTAGAGTGGACACAGTTTTGAGCTGCACCAAGGGAAATATAGGTAGGATATAAGGAAAATGTTTTTTACAGAAAGGGTGATAAAGCACTGCAATGATCTGCCCAGGGAGGTGGTGGAGTCACCATCCCTGGATGTTTAAAAAAAGACTGGATGTGGCACTCAGTGCCATGGTTTAGTTGAGGTGGTAGGGCATGGGTTGGACTCAATGATCTTGAAGGTCTCTTCCAACCTGGTGATTCTCTGTGTGTGTGTGTGTGTGTGTGTGTGTGTGTGTGTGTGATTCAGGATGGGAACTGGAGATAACCAAAACTCCAGCTGTAAGTACAGTAGGGAGAAAGGAGGAGCTCTGAGACTTGCTCTGTGGTTATGTTGCCAGCCTCGTGGTCTGAGAGGCATAGACAGGTTTGGACTGCTAAATATAACCTAAACCATGGCTGCATCCTGTGCTGTATTCTGATCATGGTTTTCAGCACTCCCAAACAATGTTTTAATCTTTAGCTCAACAGGTGAAACCTAATTCACACCTGCCTCTTCAGAAATTATGCATTTTTCAGACTCCACAGGGCATTGGACTCCCCTGGGTAAGTTTAGATGCCCTCAAGTCTACACAGCATCCCTTCCGTAAGTGTTAAGACTGTGGTTTAACAGTATTATTATGGACTGCAAAGTTTGAAATAAAGAAATCCTTCTCAGCAAGTGTTACCAAGAACCTCTTTGAAAAACATGAAAATAGAAAGTGAATATGAGATCCAGTGATTGTCCTGAATTGTCAAACTCTCCAAAGCTCCATAGCAACAACTGAGGTAAAAGCAGGTTTGTGGCAGCCCACGAGGTTTCTGTAGGCTCTGCCTGCCCTCATCCCAGGCCTCACAGTTCCTAAATAGAGCAAGCACAGTGTTTGAGGAAAAGCTGTGATTTTCTCCGAGAAATCAGCTATTGTGTGGGAACACTAAAAATGGTGCCACAGTACTTAAATGGTACTGTTTGTGCAGACATTTTTATTCACAGAATGAGCAAAAACTAAGTCCTCGTTATACATGTAAATAAGATTAATATTCAGAGTTTTACTCTTTTCTGATTTCTCTCCCATTAAACTAGAATCATCTCCCAAACTAAAAATGTCATGACTCTTAGGCTAGGTAGACACCACATACGTAACAAGATGGATACAATTTTTAGAATAAATACCTCATGTAAAGTAAAATATTCTAAAACCAATTTTTACTTGCTCTGTCTACCAGAATTAGGAAAAAAAAAAAAAAAGGCTGTGGGGTTTCTTTTCAAAATATTACTTTACCTTTCTTTTCAACTTTCAAACTTTTAATAGCAAAATTTACCCTTTTTGCAGCCTACCTCTTATTTTTGAAGTAAAATATTATGACACAGGGATTTATCCTTTATTGTCTTATTCATACTTTTTCATTGACTATATCTGTGTCCCACCATGTATCAAAATTGAGTTCTGTGTTTCTATGTGGAGTCTGAAGAGGGAGGAAATTCACTGTTTTAACCATCACCCTTACTGTGATGTAAGATTTACATGAGTGAAAAGCTTGCTAAAGGTGACTGAATTTTCCATTTACTTTGTCTCTACTGGAAGCTTGTTCCTGTCAAAAGAGCTGTGTAGCCTTCACATCTTACATATCTTTGCTCAGGCTTTATGTACGGCATAAGATGTGGCACAAATTCAGTAGATTCTACATCAAAATTTGGCTTTTATTTCATCTGTAGCTTGGTAGACTAATTGTATCAACAGTAGTGTGCTATGTCCATTGGAATACTTTGCTAAAATATTACCTCAACCATAGGTTTTTCAGTTTTTATTCTATGTTGTATTTGTTTGATTGGCAATTTCATCCTAGGACAGCTAGGTCCAAAAATAAGTATTTTACAGTAGTGTTTGGGGAGCTGAAGTTGACAAATACATATTCTTAGATTCATTTACTGCCAAAACTTAAGTGCTGTTTATGCCAGTAACTGGCAGTCTAAAATAAAAACTCCACTGACAGGGATGTAGGAAACTCTCAACTTATCCAAAGCTTGCATGTTTAAAATTCAAATGTTTCTTATGTTCCAGATTATAAGTAGTGATCAACACTTAAAAAAGTAAATGCCTGAAGTCAGATTGCTAAATATGTGCAAAGGATCCTTAAAAGCCACTTAAAAATCTGAAACAAGTTTAATTTTATGTAGGAAGCGAATTTGAAGGAGCTAGCTGTGAAAATAATAGACATTGTTGCTCAGCTGGTCTTGGCTTCCTCTCCAAGGGGATTCTTCTAGATTCTGCAAACCCACACAGACTGCCATATGTATTAAGGAAAGTTTTCTCTCAGGCAAAAATTAGTAAGTCCTTCAAAATATGGAAAAAAATTATGACGATGATAAAAATATATATTTTGAAAATTATAATATCTGCTAAAGTAAGCCAAGATTTTTATGTATTAATGCAATTTCCACAGTTGATTTAATAACTCAACAGTTTTGGTGTCAACAACATAAATCAAATATGCACCTTCTCAATGTTATTCTCTGTGTTCTATCTCTAAATATGTGGGTTTGTGCTTAAAATAATCTTTGCATCTGTGACATTTCATCTTTCTAACCTGTATATGGTAATAATGTAATAAATTCGAAGTGCTTAAGCAAACTTGTCTTCATTTACTAAGTGTAGAAAGATAATGCTTCTCCAGTGACACTTTTCTCCTTTGGAACTATTAAGTGTAATAGCAGAAAGACTGATTCACAGACCTCAGAGACATGATAAAAGTATTTAGACAAAAAAAATCTAGTCATATACATTAACAGAAAAGCTTCCTGTCTGAATCACTGTCCTGGCCTAAGCTTTGCCAATACAAACATTTAAGAAATGTATCAAAAATAGGGATATGTATTTTGAACCACTTTTAGTAGTGGTGTTGCCCAACAATTTCATTATCATAAGAGTCTGCCTGGGCTGCTTATAACTTTGCAAAATTGTACTCATTCTGACTGAAGTTTTCTATAATGAGAATTTAGCAGAGGTTGTGATCAATCATGTGGGGGGGTTTATTGTCGTTGTTAGGCTTTTTTATTTTGGGGTTGGGTGGATTTGCATTTAATGAATTTTCAACCAAAACAATTCGGCCATTTTAAAAAATACATCAAAGGAAGTGCACTGTCTAATCACACATAAAATTCTGAAAGCGACTCAATACAAAGTTCCTGTGTTTTTATGCTTCAGAATAAGAGACACTTGGTGGGAGGAACACTTTCCTGTCAGGAATGTGGTTTTACCATCTTTATGAGAATACAGACTAATTTCATCACAGATCTACCTTAGTTCATAGAGTAAAAATATTTTTGTGTATAACAAAAAAAAATCTTTTACAGTTTGTCTGAAATGAGCCTGACAATTAACCATGTATAAAAGAATCACAAAGCCTGAAAGAAGCTTTTAAAGACACTGGTGAAAAATTTTAAACGCTGAAAATTGTTGTGGGTTGTCTTTTCTGTGGTTTTATTTCTTTTGCTACTGAAGACATGTAGCATAGCACATGAACATTCAAACTGGAGGGAAGTCAAAGAAGCACGATTACAGGAAGAATGGCAATTATAAACACCAGAAACTGGAAGAAGGATGGTTTGGAGCAAGAATGTGGAATTGTAACAAGGTAAATGAGTATGTGCAGAAAGTGTTGGACAGAAAAGAGTAGGATCTCAGCAGGGAGAGAGCCAAAAATGCTACAGACAATAGGAAATAGGGACGTTGTGACCCCTTGGCCCCCTTGACCCCATAACCTGCCCAGACACCTGCAGATGGCTGCAAAATCTCAAGTTCATGCTTCTGTCAAACAACTGGGGAAAAATCTTACAATTGGATTGAGACCCAAGAGCTGTGGGGGTCAAATCCTTTGTGTACGGAGTGGTGCATCTCTTCCCTGGTGTTGGGTCACTCACATTAGGACATTCTTGTTCATGGTGTGTTGGCCCATCTGGCTGCCAGCCTCACCACCAGCCTCTAGCCACTCCCTCCCTACAGCAGGACGTGGGTGAAAATTGCAGGAACAGGAGTGAGGAAGCTCGTGGGTGTAGATAACAGGCGGCGAGGTGGTTTGCCAATCACTGTCACAGGCAGACTACATCCAACTTTGGGTAATTTAACAATTTATTGACAATTCATGTTTTAAATTCCTGATTTGGGAACGGGGAAGCAGAGAGGGAAGAAACAAGTGCTAAAACACCTTTCCCCCTCCACTGGTCTTGGCATCTGTCTGCCCTTTCTCACTCTTTAATTCCCCCTGCACTCCTCTGCCCAAATGGAGTTCTCTGTCCTTTTGTCCATACCTGCCACTTAAGGTGCTGCAGGGTGGCTGACTTGGCATCTTGGCATCCATCCCTTGAGAAGCCAGCAGCAAAGTGTGAATTGTTTGGAACATGCACACTGAGCTGTAGACAGCTGGAACTGCCACATGCGGCAGTGCCCGTGGCAGCCCACACCCACCAGACCGACAGCTGCATGAACAAAGAAAGGGCAGGTCGGGCTCTGCAGAGTTTGGTATGGGCCATTGAGGAGGGAGAGAGTGGGGGCTGGGGATGGTGGGCTGGATCAGCAAAGTAGGGCAATGTAGCTGCACAGCAAAACATCCCAAATTTCAGCAGTACCCTGGCTGAGATCTCCCTGGCAGCCTCAGTGTGCCCCTGGTTTGAGGAAATGCTTGAGGATGTGGTGAATATCCTGCCCTGACTGGCCTGAGGAGGAAAGAGGGGATGGTACAAGTGCTTCTTCAAATTCTGAAAGAAGCTGGAAGAGGTGCTGTGAAACACTGTGCTGGAGGGCAGGGAACAGTAGGGACTGAGCCAGGCCACAGCTGAGGTGGTACAGAGGGAACAGGACAGCATCCTCCTGCAGCAGCCAGAACACAGACACATTCTGCTTTTTGTTCCTTTACTGCTTTTTGTTGCTTAATAAAAACCTGTTCTTTGCTTTATCATTCTGACTTATCACTTTGGACTACACAAAGGTATCATAGAATCATTGAATCATAGAATGTGTGAATTGGAAGGAACTTAAACTATCATCTAGTCCCAACCACTCCTGCCATAGGCAAGGACACCTCCTGTGAGACCAGGTTGCTCAAAGCTCCATCCAACCTGGCCTTGAACACTGCCAGTAATAGGATATTCACAAGGTCAGTGGGCAACCTGTTCCAATATGTTACCACTCTCGCAGTAAAAGATTTTTTCATATTATCTAGCCTAAATTTCCCCTCTTTCAGCTTGTATTCAGGTATTTCACAACCACTTGAATACAACTTAATAAAAATGTTTGGGAACAAAATGATTTCTAAATCAAAGGCCAGGAGAAATGTAAAGATATTCTTTCTTTTTCTTTGTACTTCTTTCTCAGAGACCAAACTAAATTTCAATCAGAACTGTTAAAATGAAATCCCGTAATAAAAATACACTGGAAACTTTTAAATAGCCCTTCACCCTTTGGAAAATTCGCCTGTTGCATCTTCAGTCAAGCTCGCCCACTCAGTGTGTCTCTAGCAGTTAAAACTTCTGTACACTCTGAATAAAAACAAAACCTACTGCAGTCATAGAACTGCTGCCAGAAGAAATTAATTTGTATACAAAAGACTCTTGTAATACCATAAAAAAAGTCACAGAAATGAGCAGGAAAAAAAATAATAATTCTATGTTCATCATAAGGACTAAGGTTTTGAGTTATCCCAGCCCTCTGGTTGCCCATGAAGCCAGGGAATTAAAGAAATATTATCTCAAGGAGCACTGGACATGTAACTTATAACACAAGACTTTTTTTTAGTGCAATAAGGAATCTGATTGTGTACAATTACCCAGGAAGCCTTGGTTCTGGCCCATTCAAAACTAATTAGCTTATTAAATGATTTTAAAGTTCTTTCAATATTGCAGGTATACAACGCAAAAAAGTCTGAAGTAAACTCAAGAGATGCTAAGGTGAGTAAACTGTCTTAGCCATCCCTAAAAGAAAAATATTATTTTTTCCAATAATACAATCAACAATTAAGCAAAAAGAGGTTCAGCAACTTTTTAAATAGCAGTTTTAAAGGGTCTTTCAACAGCCACACTTTGTTCATTCAAAGAATGTTTTCAAGTTTTCAAAACCATTTATAGCCATTTTGATATGTTACATTTTTTACTGTGATTGAAATGCATTTACTGTGATAATTAGAACCAACGGCAAATATAAGAGAACTTTATAAGGACATTCAATCACTCTAACGTAGCTGTAGGTCCTGATGGATTTAGTAATGACTTTTAAAATGAAATTCCAGACAAATCAAATGATTAAATACTTCATCCAGTTAAAAAAAAAAAAAAAAAAAAATTGTCAGTGACATAAAAGCTAAAGAAGTCTTAGAAAGGATAATATGTACATATCTTTCCACCCTAGATCATGTTAATTTGTTGAATGAAAAATTTATCCAAAGCACATAAGCTATTTTTCAGTTCATCTGTTATGGTAGGATTTAGGGAGTTAATGATAATAAGGTCTCTTATCCCTGCAGCATTTTATTCTGACTCCAGGAGAGTCAAAGTCATAATTCTTTTCCATGGGGAAATTATCCTGCTATTAACCCACCATTATATTTTACATAGCAGAGTTAATGCAAACACACTATAGTTGTGTACAACTAAAGCATAATTCATTAAATGAGTACAAATTTTATGTAAGACAAGCAATGTAAAGTAATCCTTGAACTTTTTTACCATGTAGAAAACAGAGGTCAGAAAATTTATTAGAGACTAGAGGGCCATTAGAAGGGAAGAGTGTTTGCCCTTTGGTGACTGTGTGATTTCATCAGGATCTCAGGCTGGCCAGCTGTGATTGTGCACCTCTGTCCCCTCTGAGAAAGTCTCAGTGCAAGTGTAAGTAAGTGAGTTGCACATATAGGTGTGCCTGCTGTGACAGGCTTTGTCATTCATGTATCAGCTGCTGAAGGCTCATAGAAATATTTGTGCATTTCTATTAAAGAAAAAAAACCCACTCTTGATGCAACCTGCCGCGTAATCAGACTTTTTATATATAAAATAATTTCTTTGAGCATTAATTAATTTCTAAGATGTTAAGATGTTGAATAATGCTGAGTGTTTTGCAAATGAATGAATTTCTTATTGCAACAGTTCTGTTGAACAAAAATCTTTTAGTTTACAAATGTTCCTTTCACAGTCACAGTGTTTATCCAGATCTGTAGTTGGATAGATATACTAAAATATGCACAATCACTACTTGTCTAACTTGAAATAATTGTTTCATTTTGATTTGCCAAACTGTTTTGGCTATGTGAATAAGCCAGTGTGTTATTTAAAAATGTAAATAGAATCAAGATATCTAAGCTTATAGTTTGTCCTTTCTCTCTGTTCTCTGGAGAAAATGTATGTCTGAATAGTAACATGCATTTTGGGATAACATTCCATTCTGAATACTGTAAAATTGGTATATTAGACCAGAGATTTTAAAGTCTGTAATGTCATATATTATATCATAATATATAATATGATTTGAAAACACAAATCTCAAATCATTACTTAGTCTTCCACAAAAGTGTCTTAGTTTAAGACAATTATGTGGTGTGAAAAGTCCAGAATTACTTACATCCTCCTTAGGTTTAATGACGCCCCTTTCACCAATAAGGACACCTAAATGCAAGAAGATGTAAGTGAAAAGTTAACAGTTTGCTAAAAAAAAAAAAACAGCAACAACCAAAATAACAGCAATAACACTAGATGAAAAGGTACTGAGTCTTGTGGACTCCTCAGGAAGAAAGAAAACAAGATGGTGGAAAAGCGCCTCCCTCCAAGATGGTGGCCAGTGTAGCAGCCTGCCATGGGGCAGAAGAAAAAGACAGGATGGTGGCAGAAACCCTGCAGCAGAGACAAAGCACAAAGGAAAAAAACAAGACAGCAACCGAACCCCCATGGCTCCAGGACTCCCCCGCTTCAACAATGAGGGATGGGGACAAAAAAAAAAAACTCCGGAAAAACTATTTTTGTCCATAAGGCTCCAATGCTGCCGAAAACACTGAAAGACACTTCCCAGCAACTTGCAGGTCTGATCCCTCCTCATCACAACCTTCTCACTGGAACAAAAAAAGGAGCATACGAAGCATTCCTGGTGGCACACAGGGAGGCTGGCCTGTCTGGGAAGCTCCAGGCCTGCAATGCCAGCCTCCCTGCTTCCTTTTGGCCTGGATGGGCACAGTTAATGTCAGCACAGTTCCCAGTCACTGCTGCGTTGCAGGGGAGAAGAAATGCTCCTGCTGAGCACCAAAAAGAAGCAGGCCCAGTCTGGCATTTCAAAGTGATAAAAATGGTCTGGACCAGTTTCGGACTGCAAAATGAAGCTTCTCAGGTTGCAACTTAGAGACCTGCCAGAGGCAATCCCCTCAATAGCACAGAGAGAATGAAAGAGAGCTCATACATGTCTGTTTTCCACTTTTAAAGGCACCTCACCAGCCCCCTTCTGTGAACCTGGTGTAAAACACTCGGTGTAAAACATTTAAGTGCTGTTTCCCCGGTTGTTGAGTCTTAAAACGACCTTCAAAACACACTGCACAGATTAGCATAGAGCAATACAGAATACACAGTTTTGAGGCACAGTTTTGGGGTCACCTGAGGCAAAACCCAAGTTGACTAAGGAGTTTTTAAAAAAAGAAAGATAATTAAAAATGAAAAGTTAATGTGTCTGTGAGCTTTAGGATAGCAAGCTTCCAGATTGAAGTGTGAGATTGTGAGATTGCCTTCAGGGGCGAGGGAGTGGAACACAGCTGGCAGGTCTTTAAGGAAGTCTTCCATAGAATGCAAGAGCTAGCGATTCCCAGAGCAAGAAATTGGGCAAGGAAGGCAGGAGACTGGCATGGCTGAATAGGAAATTGCTAGTCAAACAAGGGAAAAAGAAGAAAATACATGCTAGAAACTAGGACGGAGAACCTGACAAGAGTATAGAGAAGTTTGGTTGTGTAGGGTTAGGGCGAGGATGGCCATGGCAAGACTGGAACCAAACTTGGCAAGGGGCACAAAGGATGGAAGGGCCTCTACAAGTACATTAACCAGAAAAGGTAGGCCAAAGAGGGCCTCTGATAAACAAAGCTGGTAAATTGGTAACAATGGAGAAGGCTGAGGTACTTATTAATATTTTTGCCTCAGTCTTCAATGGTAAACTCTCTTCTCACACCTTCAAGTAGATGGACAGCAGGATGGGGACTGGGGGAACAAAATCCCACCCACTGTAAGAGAAGATCCCATGTGACAACCTGAGGAACCTGAGCATACATATGCTTATGGGACCTGACAAGCTGCATCCCACACTCTTGAGGTAACTGGCTGATGTAGTTCCCAAGCCACTCTCCAGGATATTTACAAAGTCAAGGGGAAAAGGGGAAACATGGTACCCATCTTGAAAAAGGCAAGAAACGAGGACAAACTGCAAACCCTGCAAACTAATTACCTGTCGGCCTCACCTCTGTGCTTGGGAAGATTATTATATTTCTGTTACATTTTGACACCTTTATTGGCATAAATGGGGCTCCTATTGTACTGTTTGTTACATGGCAGCCTGTACAATGCAATGCTTTTACCAGAAGTGTAAGAGACACAAGAGAGGTAAAACAAGTGAAATACTAAAATATTTTGAGCTAATCAATAAGGTCATTACAGTGCACATGTCTTAGTAACTCATTTTATATTAATGAAAATAATTTTTAGCTCTAATAAGTCATTTGTAATTTTTGACAGTTCTAGTGAGAAATCACAGTAACTGGAAGGGGACAGAGTGGCTCTCTTCTGCCATGCATTTCAAAATTCCTTATAATAAGACCACATGTTTCTCTGGACACAAGATGAATATCCATCTATTTTATGACTGACTAGGTGTTTACACTTGTCATTATCAGGGTCAAAATACTTGTAGTCCTGCATTTCTGTGCCGAAAGAAATTGAAAGCCCACATGAAGATTAAGCAGTGAAGGTTACTAGTTCAGACCATGCAATGCACTCAGTTTGATTCACAGGAGGCTCAGCAGAATCATGGTATTTGGTGTACATATTTTTCACTGCGTTAAGACCAGGCTGGTTGGCTGGGCCTGGGGAATGATGTTGAACCATGCTGCATCCAGCTGGGGTTCAGTTACCACCGGTGTACCCCAGGGAACCAGTGTTGGGCCCAGTCCTGTTTAAGTGTCTTTTCTGATGATCCAAATAAGGGGACCAAGTCTACCACAGCAAATTAGCAGATGACACCGAGTTGGGTGTAAGTGTTGATCAGCTGCAGGTAGGAGGGCTCTGCAAAGGGACCTGGACAGGCTGGATCCATGGGCTGAGTCCAACAATATGAGGTTTAACAAGACCAAGTGCCAGGTCATGCCCTTTGGCCACAGCAATCCCCAGCAGGGCCACAGGCTGGGGACAGAGTGGCTGGAAAGGAGCTGGGGGTGCTGCTGACAGCAGCTGGACATGAGCCAGGCTGTGCCCAGGTGGCCAAGAAGGCCAAGGGCATCCTGGCCTGGATCAGCAATGGTGTGGGCAGCAGGAGCAGGGCAGGGATTGTCCCCTGTGCTGGGCACTGGGGAGGCCACAGCTCAAATCCTATGTTCATTTCTGGGCCCCTCAGTTGATAGGGAGGCTGGGGAGTGCTGGAGCAGTGCAGGGCAGCCAGGCTGGTGAAGGGTCTGGAGCACAAGTCCTGTGAGGAGCAGCTGAGGGAGCTGAGGTTGTTTGCTTGTCCTGCAGAAAAGGAGGCTCAGGGGAGACTTTATCAGTCCCTACCCCTGCCTGAAAGGAGGCTGTAGCCAGCTGGGGTTGGTCTCTTCTCGCAGGCCACCAGCACAGGACAAGGGGACACAGCCTTAAGCTGCACCAGGGAGGTTGAGGTTGGACATGAGGGAGTAGTTCTTCATAGAAAGAGATATGAGGCATTGGAATGGGCAGCTCAAGAAAAGACTGGATGTGTCATTTTAGTGCCATAGTCAAGTTGACAAGGTGGTGTTAGGTCATAGATTGGACTTGATCTCAAAATTCTTCTCCAACCAAGGTAATTCTGTGATTCTGTGATACCGCAAGGAAAAAAACCTCTTCTTCCATAAAGACTATTTAAGCTGTAAAAGATAAGGAACAACAATAAAAGTCCTGAATTATTGTCTCTTCAAAAAGATGAGCACAAACATATTTATAGAAACCACAATTACTGAAATACCTACTGACTTTTGAGACATATCTAATTGTTTGTAGTTAACTCCAAAGAACTATAGTAAATATAGATTTTTTTGGCTTCTGTCATAATTTGACACTTAAGCCAAACCATAAATAGGGCAAGCTGGTTCAATGCTTTCAAGAAAAGGTGCTGAATTTTACTCCATTTGAGGCTGTAGAACTGCAGAAGTGGGTAAGCACTTTCCTGCTGTAGCTGCCTGAGATGGAGTGATAGATGTGGCCCTGTCTTTTCCAGGTACATTACCTCTTCATGCGGTGTTTCATTTTTTCTGAAGTCAAAGCCCAGCTAGACAAAATAATATATTCACTGTGGAAAATTAAGTATTACCCACCAGATGCCCATCTATAATACATGCATACTTCTGTAATCAGAATTTGGGCCAGAAGTTTTGATACATGGTGTTTATCTTGAAATATGCACTTAATGTTTTCTTGTTGAATCACAGAGCACTGGAAATGCTGGTATACAGATTTTAGTAGAAATGAAACATTGATGTATAGTTGTTACACTGTCTACTTGATTTCTTGAAACATGATCATTAATTACTCAACTTGCTTGCTTTATGCATGTCAGGGTGAATTATACCTGCAGTGGGTAGTACCTATTGTTCCAACCTACAAATTATCCATGTTCCATGGCATGCAAGAACAATCTTAGTTTTTGGCAGGACAAAATGGCACACAGCAACTATTGACAATGAGTTACAGCGGTTTTTTTAGAATTTGTTGCTTGAGTGAGTTGCAGGCAGCTTTTGAATAGCAACTTTTAAGCATGTATTACCATATGGGGTGGGGCAGGAGGGGAGGGAAGGATGTGACACCAAGCTGTATAGGGCAGCAGATAAAGAACTCTTTCTACCCAGGTTGGTTCCTTCAACTCTCTCAGATGAACCCTACTGGAATTTACAACTTAGCTTATGTATCCTGTAAAGCTGAATTTCATAAATGTTTTCTCAGTTTAGTTGAAGTGTAGGTAGCCTCAGGATCCTATGGAATACAGTTATTTCAGATTGCTCTCCAAATGCAGCACCAGTACCTTTCCTCTCCCCTGGATCTTTGCTAAAACAGCTGGAAGGCTAAAATATTCATTCAGGAATCAAGAAAGGAAGATTACCACCTCAATCATTTGGGAGAAAAAATGCACATGTCCTGCCAGTGTATCCCCCTTCCGCAGTCAATAGGGCACTCTTCCCCTCCATGGCTGAAGCTGTTCTGTTAACCAAGCCAAGACCCAGGAGTACAGTGAGGAAGAGTGAGAAACAGCACTACTTCCACAGCCAGGTGGAAGCAGGTATTTAGACCATCCTACCAAAACAACTTTAGACCACACTACCAAAACAACTTTCAGACACTCCAGTGGCCGTTTTGGTTTTAATGTTCTTCAGGCACAGATCAAGAGTTAGCATACAATATTTTTTTTCTTCCATGGGGTGTGACCTCCATATTAGCTTTGTTAGATAGAGACAGACTTTCAAAAGTCTTCTCCAGAATGACAGAGGCAGATATGCTTCAGGAAAAACACCTTAGAAAGAGGAAAGTCAGCCTTATATTCTCAAGTGCAGGTTTGGACTGTAGGTCTCAAATGGCAACAGTTTATTACCTCAACAGCTGAGGAGCGACAGGCTGAAAATATGACTGATTGTCTGACAGTTACTGGCTACTTTTACTGAGTTTCCCTTGCACCTAGGAGGTGTTTATGGGAGGTGCTGTACTTTACTATGCACACTATGGGAAAGTTACACATCTAAATCAGCAGAGCACAGGTTAGTGCAATTGGTGCATCACAGATGCACCGTGCACCGTATTTCAGTGTGTATTTTCCCTTCACCCCCAGACTGGTCAGTGGCTTTTCATCCTCTCATTTTCAAACTACTGTGATACAGTGGAGAGTTTAGTAAGACAAAGATTCAGAGCACTCTAACACTTTAGCTCTCAAATGTTGACATCTTTGGCACTAACCCATGGTAAATATGTGATTCTTATTCTTTGACAACATTTTAAAATATTGATTTAATGTTTTCTAACTGCATTAGATTGACTCTATCTAAAAAAGCACATAGCCCTTATTCAGATAGCATAAGTTCAAGCTGGTGAACTAATGTTATTTAATTCTAATCTCCCAAAGTGTAATTTCCTTTTAGGTCTCCATTTCACTCCTGGAATAATAAACAGAAGTGCTGGTTCTGATTGATAGCTTTGGCCACAAAGAACTAAACTGAGATCACGATTTTGTTTAACATAGGCATTACAATCTGTCTCTGTTACAATTTCAATATGGTGAAATAAAGAACACATGGCCCTCTGTTGTACTCAGAACTTATCTCAGTACTCCTGCCTGGTCTCTTTGACATCTTTCATCAAAACGTTGGACTGAAAGCTTCCTAGATCATGTTATATTTACACAGTACTTTGACAAAACAGTCTGAAATCAGCAGATTGGCTCTGTACATGTATACACATGCACACATACCCACACACCTGTTTTTGCTGTAAGGTGCCTCTAGTTTAAATGCCAGCTTCAGTACTCTAAAGGCACCTTGAGATCACCAGCAAATCCTGTCTACCCTTATGGCAGGAAAGTTCAGGAGCCATATGGCAAGAACTGGTAGAAATCTGTGATGGCGCTTGTGTGTATATTACTGCTCTGCTATGTGCTAAGGTAGAGTTAGGGTCTAAATTTTCTGCATGGCCTTCTCTGAAAGTCACCTCAAGAGGATTTACAGCCCTCTGGAAGCAGAATGAGATTAATGTAAGGTGTCAGCCTTGAACTTAAAAAGCAGTTGATATGCTAAGGTTGTATATCATGTTTAACGCAAAACGGGTTTTGCTTTTGTTGATACTTAGATTAATGTGTAATTGGTAATAGATCACAGTTATCAGATACCAGTTCTATCCTGGTAATGGTTTAGGAAACTATTGATGCCAGAATCTTAAATTCTGTAGAAAAGATTTTATTGAATTATTTACACTTATTTCTCAGGTATAAGGCAAACTGAATTTAGCCATAAAGAGCCACAACCATTTATATAACAGGATACCAGTTATAGACAGCTTTCATATATAAAAGTAATCCATACAACTCAAACAGATTGGACTGACTGCAGTCATTCTCTCTACACAGGTGAGGAACCTGTAAACAAGGCTTGCATAAATTACCAGTTAGAGAGCATTGTTACTGCAGATACATGTGAAACATACCTGGGGGTCAAAAAGGAACAGCCAAAGCAAAAGAAAATGCCTCCAAAAAGTTGTTAACTTGCAATTTCTGTCATCTCCAGTATGGGGCTGGGATTATAAAAAGGGTGAATTCCCAAATTCAGCACAGTTGACTCTACACCCTCTTCCCCCTCACTGCTTCATGTACACAAACAAAACACTGATACCCACTTATGACAAACAACTTTATAAAGTTGGTTCCAGCCCCTCAGTATGATTACTTTTATTGTGAGAAGCAATTAAATGAATGCAGCAAAATTAACCATATCCAGTGCATTCACTCTGACAATGTATCTTGGGAGGTGACTACATGTCTCCATAGGACAGAGAGAGTTACCTGATTTGTAATAATTTATAACAATCAAATAATAGATATTATTTCTTTTTGTTTTTCTTTTTCTTTTTCTTCTTTTTTTTTTTTAACTTAACAGTTTACTATGGCATTCAAATTAATTCAGCTGCTTATTCAACAAGAAATGAAGACAGAAAGGTACAATTCCAGAAGTGCAAAACTATCAGCAAACATTCAGCACCATTGACTTTGGTCTAATATATGTTGGTTCTGCTAAACTACCCAAACTGGTTTAACCCAGATTCAGGAACCACAACAGAGCAAGATTTCATCACCTTTAATAGATGGTGCCAAAAGGTCAACTGAGCAGAGAGGTAAAACAAATAAAATTCAAGACACATGGAGTTTATAGCTTGAGTTAAAAATCAATGCTGATTGAAAGTAAGATGAAAAATTATTAAATTAACTTAATGTCATGATTTAACCTCAGCCAATTCCCCCACCAGTAGGACTGGGGAGAGAACTGGAAGGATAGTAAAGCAAAAGCTGCACAAGCTAGCAAAGCAAAACAAGGAATGTATACACTGCTTCCCATGCACAGGCAGGTGTTCAGCATCTCCAGGAAAGTGGTGCCTCATCCGTCAGAGGAACATGGGGAAGATGAGTGTCATCACTCTGAACCCTTTCCTTCTTCTTCCCCCCACTTTGTATACCGAGGGTGATGTCCCATGGAATATCCCTTTGCACCTTTGGGGTCCCCTGTCCTGGCTGTGTCTGCTTCCAGCCTCCCAAGCACCCTCAGTCTCCTCACCAGTGTGGCAGTAGGAGAAGCAGAAAAGTCCTGGGCTCTGTATGAGCTCTGCTCAGCTATAATAAAAGCATCTCTGTATTATCAGCCCAGTGTTCAGCACAAATCTAAAACACAGCCCCATACCAGACAGTGTAACCAAGGTTAACTCTATCCCAGCCAAAATCAGCTTATTCATCAAACCCATTTTCTGTTAGCGTCTTTTCTTATTGAGTCATATTTTAACATAGAATGTTGTGAGTTTAACAAGATTCTAAAAGAAATTAAATACCTGGATGAGCTAGATCTGCTGGAGCATGATTGGTTGATCCCCAGTGCTCTGAAATCTGGAGCAACCCATAAGATTAGAAGAGGTTGAAAAAGAAGGTGAAGGTGCAGGATGCTTTATACCACAATGGGGGGCACATACTTTCAGTTCACATTCCAGGGGTTTGCCCTTGTAAGCATGAAATTTCAACAAAAGCTACACCAGACAGAGTTTCTTACGTGCCACTGTATTGTAGCCTGGTCTTTTGAGAATTTTGGTGGGTATCTTCTGGCAATGCATTGACTCCACCAGACTTTTTGTTTAATAAGAAACAAACAACAAAATAACAGCTCTTCATCTGTATTAAAGTATTTGTGCTTTTAGCTACAAACAGCTTAAGAGAAATTCTTCCTCGTATTTGCTCCCCCACATTTTTCCTCAAACGACTTTATGAATAGCATGCCACCAGTATTGACATTAAATTTAATGGAAATTACTTGGAAAAACAGAAATATCACAATTTTAAAAGGTTAATGTTTTCAGTACTATGCTTAGCTTACGTTATTTAGGGAACCTAAATTTTCATTTTTTGATGATTTACCCTTTATTCCAAATTATAGTATTTTTGAGTTGCAACACCACGATTGATTGCTGAAGAGAAGTCCATTATGTCAGAAGCATAGTATTTCATGATTCCATAGTAATGAGAATGGGACCAAAAGAAGTTTAACATCAACAATATTGATAGTAAAGATAAAAGGAGAAACTAACAAGGGTAACAATAAATGTTGAAAGAAATTCCACTTAGGAAATATTTAAACTAGATATTTAGGTACATCAGTTATAAGTAATGTCTTCAGTTGTGCAAGACTGTCTGCCTTAACATTTACCTGAAGTAAAAGCAACTGAATAGGAGAACTATACCAAATTACTCAATTCCTATTTTCTTTTCAGATTTTTATGCATACAATCAACTTGATAGTGGCAACTCAAGTCAGGAAATTCTAATCTGTGTCATATAATTAGTGAGATTTTATAAGCCTGATGTTTAGAATAGAATAAGCTTTCATCACAAAAAATTACCTCATTCCCTTGAAAGTTAAATGAGAAAAATGAAACTTTGTGTAAAATTATTCAACTAATATTCTTTGAGACAAATTTTGGATATCAACTCCTTGGCTAAGACTACAAAATCTGTAGTGAAACAAAGACTCTTGTTTATTTTGCTGTCAGAAGGTCCTCCACATTTTGAGGTATAATCAGCAGGCTGATCAATTATTAACTGTAGTCTTGTCAATCTCTTTCACCTTTTATCTTACCTAATATGTATTTTTAGTCACACATAAATATTACATCTGTATTAAATTTTGACTTAGTGGTTGTCTTCAGCCTCTCTAGGCTCTTGTTTTCTTGCTAAGTGGGACATTTTTATGGCTACTAGTGCAAAAGCATTGAAAATACTTTATATTCACATTCATTTTAATTTCCATGTATCACCATCCTGTATTTTATGAGTGCTCAGAGACAAATCTCTTTAACATTTAAAGAATCCCAGCTATTCAATACCTTCTTTCCAGCTTGCTTAGCAATATAACCTTTCCCATCCTTTAACTGGAGTCCTGACAAAGACTTAATTTACAAGGGAAGCCTCAGCTACATCTGCCATTCAATCCCACATTTTTCAGAGACACCTTCTAGTTACCAATGTGTTTAATAGTTACTAGAATGATGATAGCAAAGCTATTTGCTTTTGCTAGTTGCTTATTTCTACCCAAAAGCCTTTTTGAGAAACCTAGTAGCACAGGATCTCATTTTTCTCTAGCATACTAAAATGGATGATGTTTTAATGCATTTCTTCCCATAGCTTTTCCCTTCTGTATTGTATTTCGTCTTTGTTGTACAGGCATAGCTGACCCTGAGTTACTATTGGTTTAGCTTCAGCTTGCTTTGAGATTATTCTCATGTGCTTTGGTTTAATTATTTTCTGATTTTCATTTTATGTATTTGAACAAGGAACTGAACTTATCTAATTTTTTCCTGGGTTTGTTTTTTTTGTTTTTTTTGTTTTTTTCCTGAAAATAAGATAAAATAGCTTAAAGTTTTGGAAACGGTATATGGAGATATACATTTATATCATTAAAAAGCCCCTAGCAGTTCAGACAACTAAACAAAAACAGACAACCAGCAAATCAAAAAAATTGAAAAGTACCTTAAACAGAATTGTTCTTCCTCATATTCTTTTATTACTTGAAATGTACCATTTCATTGTTGGGTTTTTTTGTACTTTGATGGGGATGTTTCCTAATTTAAATTTTTAATGGATTTTGAAGCTTTCCTGCTCTATACAGAAATCTTTCTTTGCATGTCATCTGGTTCAATATCATATTACTTTGTTCACTACCTCTGTAAGTATGACTCTCTGTAACTTTCCTCTTAAGACATTTTTTATATTTCATCTCTGGTACTTCTTGAAGGATATCAGATTATTCAATTTTAAGAAGTAGTCTACTAAGTGATAACATGGTACAGTCTATTTTACCTGACTAGGAATCAAATTTTTTCCCTGATTCCTGCAGTGGTTTATCACAGTCAGTAAGACTACCTTTCATTTTCTTTTTTCTTTACCCTTTAAATTAAAATTTTCTGAGGGAAAATTATTTATTTGTATAATGTGACTTAGATCCTGTGTAACCTTTAAGAAAATTTACACATATTATACAAAATAATTTAGCAGGAGGAATAAGACACATTCCAGTTGCTGATCATAAATTTTCACATACAAAGCATTTAATTTTCTGTTTCCTCAGAGAAAAAGGAGGGCAAAGCAAAGAAAGGAAGCCATCTTACCTCCTCAAGATATATTAAAAGGGACAGGAGACTAATGTTGATCCTTAAAACCCTGTAAAATAATCAACCACAGAAAGTACCCATTTTTAGAACCAAATTGTTACAGTTTTTGTTTGTTCCTTAACATCAAACCACCAGTGCAAGTCTTAAAACAAAAGCTTTTAGTATAGAGAAATTTGCCTAACTATATCATATTAATATATTGCTATACAATAGTAATGAAAAAATAAAAATATAAATAGTCCTCAAAACCTAACACCAATCACCATATTGTGCCAGAAACAAGATGAACAAGTCACAGTGTCTCATCCACAGGATGCAGGATCTCCACCCCTGCTTTAAAGCCTTCATTACCTCATCCCCTTGTCCCAGTGAAGAGCAGTAGTATTTCAAAGGAGGTCTCCTGTCTGCCAGAACATTCAAAGTCATAAGGCAGCCATGAAACATAGACACATACCTGGACTGAATCTGAAGGAGACCCCATAAAAAAAAAAAAATAGATTTGCTTAAAAATGGTGCCTCATGCAGGGCTAAAAACAAAGCCATAATTTGTGATAGCAGCAGGTAGGAAAACAGAGGTAACAGCAGGGAGGTGGGAGGAACCTTCTGGAGGTACCATGAAAAATCACCTGTCTATGAAAATTACAGTGAAACAGCATGCTTCTGAATGTCAGCAAGATTTTTATGCAGATGGGGATTTACTTTTTCTGCACCTGCTGTCAGTATGCATTAGACCATAAACATCAGCAAACATAGATTAAGCATGTTGCCCAAATGAAACATTGGGCAAAGAAGGAAGGAAAGTGTCACAGAAACTCTAAATTATCAAAGACAAATTACTCATCCCACAGCAATTTAAGGCAGAGTCATTGCTTATCAGACTCAACTGTGTTCAAAGTTTTGTAGATTTTTCCTTTTTTAAAGTAACTGTAACCTTTTCCACGGATCAGTAGTCATCAACTGCAATAAAACTATAGAAATCAGATTACTGGTCAGCTGCAGGAAGAGGTATTCTTACAATGTATCTCTTTGGGGAAAATATGGATAATAAAGCAAAGAGCAGCAGAAGGCTCTTTTGACCCTGGAATCAACAGGCCATAATGTGACTCCTCTACTTCTTACCCAAATGTTTTTCTCTTGGAACTGTTTTGGCACAACATAAACATCAGGAAGCCAATTCTGCCTCACACTCTTGCCTCATTATGGAGCCTAAGCAGCCAGAATCTGGTCAGTAATATTTCTGGCAGGGTAGCAGAGAGAAAGGCATGAAAAGATGGGGCAGGCATACAGGTTCTTTCTTCTGCTAGAACAAACTTACCCAAAACCAGACCTGTAGTATTCAGTGACCATTTCATTACCGATATCATAAACACTTCACAAAAAATTGCATGGGTCATTTTTAGTGTGATTTAATCCACATTCCAGGTGCTATTTTCAACAGCATGAAGCACCATAAAAGTTGCCTATAAACATATTGGAAGACTTTTTTCTAATTGTTAACAACATATTGCAGGAGGGGTTTTATTATGAAGACATGCCTACTTACAGATGAGCTTCACTAAATAATAGAAATGTTAACATATTGCTACAATAAATAAAATATGTGTCATACGGGGCCTGATTACTAAATATCTGTGTGGCTCCAGACAATCTTGAATTTAAAGGCATTTGTAAGGATCAGACTTGTTCTGTTTCCCAAGGATGTAAGTTCTGTTGCCAGTGCAGTGATGCCCACCTTGGCTGTATGTCAGAGCCAGGCAGTTTAGCTGAATACACTCTTCTGTGCCAGGACAGGTGCTCTGGGGCGAGCCAGATTAGTCCCCAGCCAGCCCCTCACTCCAGCCAGAACCAGGAGTGGCCACCCCCAGACCACAAATGGTCTGAGTGGCAGTAAAGAGCAGGGCTGCTGCTGCTCCCTAAGGCTCCGTGCTGGTGGAGCACCAAAGAGAGAGGCAAAGAGCAGGGAGGGATCCTTTGTGAGGTTCTCCAGTGGTGGTAATTTATTTTCCAGAGAGGGTCAGGAACAAAGGACCCAGGACATCACTTGACACTGATTTTTAAGTGGGGTAGAACAAAGGGTGGGTACAATCCATTAACCGATCAGGGAAACATCAGGGAGGAGTTTAGGGAGGAGCTCACAGTATAGCAACCAAGCAAGGGGAGGATACACCTTAAAACAACCAATGGGGCATTGAAGAACATAGAAACTTCTAGACTTGAAGGCTGGGTTGGTTGAGGATTGACACTCTCAGGAGGCAGGGTCAAGGATGAGTTTAGGCAAGGGGGCCAGGTCAACAGGGAATGACAGGAAGGTTTCTAGAACAATGGGCAGGGATCAGGGAGGATTGACACTTCGGAGAGGGAGGAGAAACTTAGAACAAAACAATGGGCTGTGGAAACTTGGAATAAACCATCCAAAGGCAACAAACAATAAGAAAAACACATAACAAGAAAAGCCCACCACAGTGCTCCACGTATTGCACTACAACCTGTTAACTGTCCATAAACATTGTGAGACTTAATGATCCTGGGCAAATGAACTAGCCATCTACAGCTGTGCGTGCCTGACTTACCAGTGATTACTGATTTCACCCTAGGCCAAGCTTTAACTATCATCACAAGTAATTCTGACAGTTTTCATCCGTCTCAGCTCGAATCATAACAAAGCCATAGCAAGGATAAAAATTCTTTAAACTCCACAGAGAAGGTTCCTTCTAGCACACATATCAATGTAGGGAAAATATTTAACCTTAAGGAAAATCAGCTGGAAATTCTGGGAAGGAAAACTGTCCATGAGGGGAGTTCATAGTAAAATGGGAAGAAAAAAAAATTTATATTTTTACTTTTAAACCTTTTTATGTACTGATGAATTGCATAACTTTTAAATCAAGTTTGTAATTCTCTGCAAAGCTGACTAATGTACTATGGCACTTTGTAGTGTGAAAGACAGAGTGTTCGGTGAGCATTTCAATTTGCAATATTTTAATGTCTTTTGTGTTAGGTAAGCATTTCAATTTGCAATATTTTAATGTCTTTTCACACTACATACTGAGCATGAAGCCTACCTATCACTATTTTTTCAGTTCTGTCTTCTCATATGCACACACCTTTTACACCCCAATCATTTTGAACCAAACTCTCTTTACAGAGAGCAGTAAGAATAGTAATATTTAGTATATTATCCTTTTAACCAGGCCATTTTTCTCCTGAAAATAGGATCTTGAGCACCTGCTGCAATTCAGTTACTAGAATATGTCACAGCCAAGCACCTGGCCTTCCTAGGCTTATTCAGGCTCGGCATATTAAAAGTCTTTGGATAAGCCTTTAGAAGGAAATGGGTTATATACATTGATGCACTGAAATTGATTTTATTTTAATTCACCCATGTCATCACTAAGAATATATTCTGCTTTTCTTTTGCATCATGAAAGCTTTTATAGGCAATATTAAAAGGTTCTAGTTATTAGGTATTATTAGGGAGAACACATTACCTCTGTGTTGAAATGACAGGCACTCATTTCAGTTTTTGTGAAAATACTAAGTGGTCTGATGTTTAAGAATTTGACCATCAATTTAGTTAGAAACAGAATAAATTTGGATTCTTTTGTTTGCAATTTTTTGTGTTCTGTTTTTCTGTTAACAATGTATTAGTGTAATCCAAAGGAGGAATGATATAAATATTGACATGCCATTACCCAGCTGCAAGGAGATTCAGTCCAGCTAAGTCTAACATTTTTTAAACTATATTTGAAGTTAAAAAAAGGTGAAGTGTTTGTGAGAACTATTGATCTTCTCCTTAAACAGCCAGAGGGATGTTGGAATCTATATGCTAGGAGACCAGCTATTCCAAGCAAAAAGACTCAGTGCTCAGAAAGCCTTACCAGCCCTGCGGGACCCTGCTGGCTTTGACGGTAGTTGTAAACTCATCGCTGCTCAACATAGTTGATCAATTCTTATAGCAAGAGTCTTTTTAGGTAAAGTCAGAACAGACTTTTCTAAGCACTGTTGCACCCCTGGTTTTAAATAATAATAGCCCTTGTGACAAGTGTCATAACTTCTGTGAGATGGAGACAACTGAGGATGCCCTTAGGGCACAGCAGGAGGAGAATATATGGAGCCCTCAGCTCTATGTACCTTACTGAGCATACAGGATACTCTCAGCACAGGTATACACTGCCTTGTCCTCTGATAGGAACTCTTTCTACTCATCCATGGAGTAAACTTGCCAAATTCCTCCAAGTTGAGAAGGAAAAGCACAACAGAATTTTGAAGCACTTTTGTCTCCCAGGTAGCCCTGCATTTCACACATTAACATGCAATACCCCCTGCTTCTCACTCTCTCGATGCAAGACCCATGACCAATGAAAAGGAAGGAAAGTTCTGTCCTTCAAAGAGTTGGGAAGCCCTTGTGCCATCCTGCTCCCTAGTACTTGAAGAATGTAATAGAGGGACCAGGGACCTGCACAAATCACTTTGCAGCTTGTGCTGGTTTTCACTGAGGTAGAGTTAATTTTCTTCATAGTATCTAGCATGAACTGTGGTTTGGATTTTTACTAGAAGGTGTGTTGATAATACAGGGATGTTTTAGCTACTGCTGAGCAGCATCAAGGCCTTTTCAGCTCCTACCCCACCCCACCAGTAAAGAGGCTGGGGCTGCACAAGAAGTTGGAAGAGGGCACAGCTGGGACCAAAATTGACCACGCAGATATCCCAGACTAGATGGCATCATGCTTAGCATATAAAGGTGTGTGAGAAGAAGGAAAAGAGGGGACATTTAGAGTGATGGAATTTTTATTCATAAGTCACCATTATATGTGATGTGGCCCTGCTTTTCTGGAGATTGTCAAACATCTGCCTGCCCATGAGAAGCTGTGAATGTATTCTCTGTCGTGCTTTACTTGTCTGAGCAGCTTTTGCTTTATACTGATTAAACTGCTTTTATCTGAACCCATAAGGCTCCTTCCTTTTGCCCTCCCAATCCTCTCCCTCATCCTGCCCAGGGGAATGAGTGATCAGCTGTGTGGAACTTAGTTGCTGGCCAGGATGAAACCATATCAGAGCCCTAGTTCACAGTGTTATTGGTAATAGAGATTCATTAACCTATACACAAAAATTACATTTTAGGATAGCTCAGGCCAATGAATTCTATGTAGTTCAGTGTTTCATCATATTTCACTGTTATAGAACATGAAAAGTACAAGAGAAAAATTAATGAAAAATGCAGTGTAAGGAAACACAGAAGAAGATAATGGGACAGAGAAGGAAAGGAAGAGAAATTTGAGATGCTTCCAGATGTTTGCACTTTTTAAATCCAGCTCTAGAAAGTGGGAAGGAAAAGGAGGCTTAGGCCAGAGAGATATAAATTGAGGTGAGAAGAGGAAGGTTGATTTAAGAAGGAAAGATAAGAGCAAGCAGGCTAACCTCATCAGCCCTAAAGAGAGCCATGGCCAACAAAGGGACAGAGGAGAGATGTTCTGTAGCTGATTTACTAGAGGTCAGCCCTAAAAGCTGGGGACTAAGATGACAATTTCCTAAACTATGTCACTTGTGCATCTGGGAAGGATTTTGTTATCTGTACCTGTCTTTAAATGCTTTTCTTTAGCACCTGTGTTTGCAAATCCAGACAAGAGACAATATAATACAAGTTTCAGTGCATCAGACTGTAATTCCAAGGAAGATTAAAGGCTCTCTGGCACTGTGATGGACTGTATTGATTAAGTCACATTGTCAGGGTCCCTCAGGGTCGCTACACATGACCACGAGTGTGCTCATACTGACAATTTCCTGGTGTGGAACTGGGACACAGAGACTGAAAATGTTGGGACCTGAGATTTCCCTTGACCTTCCAAAACAGCAAAGCCCAGCTTCCTAGGGGAACTCACTGCTGTTTTTCCCATATGCTGAGGATGGTGAAGTCATATAACAAGGTGCAGATCTCTGCTCTGCAGTCCAGAAAGTCCTCAGAACACAGCAGGAATACAGCCATGACCCTGACTGTGTGTAACCACCATGGTATAATGTAATACTTTGTATATTTGGCGTCACTCTCTCAGCAGTGCTTCTAGTTGAAGGATCCAATGGGCAGACAGAAGAGACACTTGTCCCTCCATCCTCCACAGTACCCAACCTGGTACAGGTTGCACAGGAAAGTCTAAATCTGTTTTCTCAGTCCTGCCCACAGTCTGTGCATCTCAGAAGCAGCAAGAAGGAAACGGCACAGCCATCCAGCAAGTTCAGTGTGCTGCATGCCAATCTGCTTGAGAAAGGCAGGCCTTTTCTATTAATAACTCACTCAGGTCAAAGGTTGTGTGTGATGCATAATGACTTGGAGCAGACATATCTGCAAGAAGTGCTTGGTATGGAGGAGCACACAGGCAGATAAGGTAACTTACAGCACTTCTGTGCTCCTGCCAAAATACAGTATAAGCATGACAGTCCCAAGACTGAAAGTGGGCAGTATGGAAATTGTCAGAGACTTAAAAAGAAGGCTGTAGCAGAGCTCAGCCTTGCTGTGGTCAGGAATGCTCAGGATTAGCAAATGGAGAAAACAGACAGATGTTGTTATGTAAACAGATATTCTCATAGACTCATTTTCCTCACCACCACATTCCTCTGAGGTCTTGTCTGCCTCAAATGAATCTAGAGAGACTCCCTGTATTGAGAGTTGTAGGACACATGGAGGAATGTCCAGCCACAGCTTCTTCCTGCACAGCAGCAGATCCAGTGGGTTGTGGAGGCTTTTGATGTCTTCCACAAATGAGCTGGTTCCATTCAAAAGCCAAACATTTCTGTGTAGCCACAAGAGCAAGACTGATGCAAGCAGCAACTGTGCACTTGATTCTGCTGGACAAATAGCAAAATACATCCCTAGCCATGTATTCAATGCACTAAGTTCCTACATTTTATTTTGTTTGCTGAGTATTTGCAAATTTGTACATCCTAATAACATTTGTAATAATAGGAAAGAGATTTTTGTTGTTGAGCAAGCAATTCAGAGATTTTTCACTTCCCATGCAGTCAAGCATTTTTACAAAGCCCCTCCTGCTGTACTCTACATTAAAAATCCTGTACAGACACAAGAGCTTAAATAAAAAATCACCCATACAGGCAATCCATAACCTCCTCCTTGCAGTCCCTGCCCTCTAACATAGGAAGGCTCTAGCACTGCAGTAGCTAATGCTGTAAACACACACATACTTTTCATAGTGCATTTGGAGAGTTTGGAACAGTACTCCAAATTGTCTCCTTTACAAAGAGTTTGTTTTGCACACCTCTTGCCCCAAGGGTCTGACAGACCCTTCACAGCAGCCTTGTATCCACTGCTCCATGTAAAATTAATGAAAGCTTGTGAGTCTTGTTAGGCAAATAGGGCAGAGCCCAGCAATCTGTGGCACACTGTCAGTGCTGCCCTACCCCCCCAAATCCTGACAAGCAACTTAGGGGGTTGTGCTAATTATATATCTAAATCAAGCACCTCACTTCACAGGAACGACAGACTTCTCCACCAAAGTCTTCCATTTCCTAAGAATAAGGTCTTCCATTTCCTAAAAACCTGAAAGAGCTGGGTGAAAAGCATAGTATGCAGTATTTGTGTACAATATCAATGCAGCTCACATAGGAGACACATACTGTGCTTTCACCCAGAGCTCCTTCAGTGCCACCTTTGAATTTTCAATAAAAGCCATGCTGCAGGTATGTGCTTTCCCTGATTGTAAAGTGTATTTATTGTTTTGTAGTGGGTGAACATAAAAGATGGGTGCACATCTGCTACATCTCCAAA
>WEIU01022966.1:138487-217675 GCA_013389925.1 Aegithalos caudatus | reverse complement strand
GAGCAACGTGATCTCCTTTGAGGAGTATGTTACCCAGGTTAGGGCTGAAGGAGAAGCTGTGTGTGGAGTCTCCCTGGACTCAAGCAAAGCCTTTGACTCTGTGTCCCACAGTAAGTTTCCCGGAAGAGCTATCAACCTTGGGCACGTGTACTTCTTCCTGGGTTAAGAACTGTCAGGATGGCTGTGCCCAGAGAATTGCTGTGAATGGTGCTGGATCCAGTTGGCATCCAGTCACTAGCTGTGTCCCCTGGTTCCAGTCCTGCCCAGTGTCTGTCCTGTTGATGTGGCCAGGAGCATTGTGTATACTTTCATTAGTGAATTTGTAATGTGCTAGTGTCTATGTGTGGGGAGGCTATGATGGCTCTGTGGCGGGATATTGCCAGGGTGGATTGATGGTTTGAGGCCAGAGGGGTGAGGTTCGAGTAGACCAAATTCTGGTTGCTGCTCTCGTGTCCCAGGAAGTCCCTGCAGTGCCCCTGGCTGGGGTCAATGTGGACCGAAAACTCCCCATCAGGAAAGGCCCTGGGTGTGCTGGCCAACAGTGGTCAGATGTGACCTGGCGTATGCCCAGGTAGGCAAGGAGGCTGGTGGCCTTCTGGCCTTCTCTGTCATCAATAGAGTGTCCAGCAGGACCATGGCTGTGATTGTCCCTCGGTGTGGGCACTGGGGAGCCCACATATCAAATTTTCTTTCCAGTTCTGGGCGCCTCGGTTCAGAAAGGACATTGTTGTTCTGGAGCAGTTCCAGAGAAGGGAACAGAGATGGTGAAAAATCTAGAGCCCAACTTCTCTGAGACTGAGCATGCTGGTGTAGTTCAGGTTGGGGAAAGGGAGGCTCAGTGGAGATTTTATTGCTCTTTAACTGTGTAAGTGGAGGATCTGTTCCCCTGGGTTTCAGTCTCTTCTCCCAGACAACTCGTGATAGGACAGGAGGACATAGTCTCAAACTGTGCAAGGGAGGTTTATGTTGGGCATTAGAAAGATTTTCTTCACAGAAGGGATAATTAGATATTGGAATGGGCTGCCTAGGGAAGTGGTAGAGTCACTGTTCCTGGAGATGCTTAAGGAAAGACTGGATGTGTCATTCAGTGCCATGGTTTCCTTGACCTGGTGGTGTTCATTCAAAGGCTGGACTTTGTGGTCTCAGAGGTCTTTTCCAGCCTAATTGATTCTGTGATTGTTTTGAGTCCCCTTACATTCCTCTTTTAGGCAAACCCTGCAGCCCTGTGTAGGCTGTGGGTGACGGCATGGCACTGAGCCCTTTGTGAGGGCTTAGTTTGTACATCATAGAATCACAGAGTGTTTTGGGTTGAAGGGCCTTAAAAATCATCTAGTTCCAATCACCCACCCACCGCCCATAGGCAGGGATGCCACCGACTAGATGAGGTTGCTCCAAAGCCCACCCAACTTGCCTTGAACAGCTCCAGGGGTGGAGCATCTGCAGTTTCTCAGGGCAGCCCATTCCAGTGCCTTACCACCCTCACAGGAAAGAATTTCTTCCTAAGATCTAATGTAAGTCTTTCCTCTTTTAGTTTAAAACTGTTTCCCCTTGTCCTATAACTATCTGATCCCTTGATCGTGGTTATCTAGCCTCATCACTGTGATTCTGACTCTTTAGGGAGAACCCCCATCTCTAGAGACTTTGAGGAGACTCATCCAAGAGGAGTTATCCAAGCAGCTAGATGGTAAGTAGTCAGTACCAGGAAGCGAGAAGATGGATCTGAGAGTATGAAAGATGCTTTCCATAGCTGTACTGGCACCTGAACCTCTCCTGCTTAAGGAAGGTTCATTGCAGCAAGCTTGCTTGGAAGATGTGTGAAATGAAATGTGCTTTACAGTTCCCCAGGCTTCGATGTTCCCAGCAATATCACAGAAAGTAATCAGAGTAGATTGTAAACTTTCTTTTGAGGTCCCAGCTGGAGAAGAAATGTTTCTGATTTTTGCCTGTGACTTCTGATACTCATCAGTATAAGAAGAGAGGCTGGGGGGGGATATGGGCTGCTGTTTCTCTCCAAGTATGTGAATTGCAGACCACTACTGATCTCATTGATAGTGAGATGCAGAGCTGTAGTCCTTCTCACACAGCTCTTGACACAGCTGACACACAGCTGCAGGCATTTTGTTCCATGATAAAGATCACAGGTAAATAGGTTGAATATTTCACAGGTTTTATTTACTCACTGTCTTCAATATCCACACCAGTCTGAAAGCATTTAGCATCAGTGAAGAGAAGATAGAACACTCCTCTCTGTTCTGTAGAATGTTTATGTGGTGCTGAGTGTTTAATGAGCTCTCAAGGTTGTCATGGTGTAACCCCAGCCTGCAGCCAAGGCCCACGCAGCCGCTCACTCACTCCCACACCAGTGGGATCAGAGAGAGAATCAGAAGAGTAAAAGGTGGAAAACTCATGGGTTGAGATAAAGACGGTTTAATAGGGAAAGCAAAAGCTGCACTCAGAAGCAAAACAAAGCAAGGAATTAACTCCCTACTTCCCATGGGCAGGCAGGTGTTCAGTCATCTCCAGGAGAGCAGAGCCCCATCACAGGTAATGGTTACTTGGGAAGAAAATCCATCAGTGCCAATGTCCCCCTGCTTCCTCCCCTCACTTCATATACTGAGGATGATGTCAGATGGTCTGGAATATCCCTTAGGTCAGTTTGGGTCACCTGTCCTGGCTGTGTCTCTTCCCAACCTCCCCTGCATCCCCAACTCTCTCCCTAGCATGGCCATAGGAAAAGCAGAAAAGGCCTTGGCTCTGTGTAGGCCCTGTTCAGCAATAACAAAAACATCTCTGTATTATCAACACAAATCCAAAACACAGCCCCATACCAGCAACTGGGAAGAAAACTAACTCCACCCCAGCCAAAACCAGCATGGTTGTTCAGGGTCTTAGCACTGAAATGGCAGGCAGTGTGTGCCTGCCTGGAACAGCCTGGAACAAGAAAAGCTTTTTCCCTACAGACCAGCCATGTGGCATCTCTGCATAACAGAAGCAGTAGGAAAATGCTCTCCTTTTCAGAACAGCAGTGGTCCCAGTTTAACAGGGATCTACCATCTGCACAACTAAAAGAAACAACATTTCAGATTCTTGGAGGACAAGGAGCAGAGGATGAGAGAAAAGTTTATGATAAAGTATGAAATTTAGGAGAAATTTAAGGCTACCAATAAATGAGATTTAAATAATTTAGACAGGATCCGGGAGTCACAATCATGGATTATGGGGGGACAAAAGATGGATGGCCCTGGAAGATGGATCTGTGACAGTACTTGGACTTTACTGGGCCCCTGGTTCTGGCTCTCCATCTCTTGGAACATATTCCTTCTAGTCTAACAAACCCATTTCCCTGTCTTCACAGCAAAGTTACACTATATCCTGGCTCAGATACAGCCTGCACAGGTAAAAGCATCCCATGGCAGACCAGGACCTCCTGGTCCCCCTGGGAAGGAAGGACTCCCAGGAAGAACTGGCCCTCCAGGAGAGCCTGGCCGGCCTGGACAGACTGGGTCTGAAGGGCCACCAGGACCAATTGGTCCCAAAGGTAAGTGAAACTTGGTGTGTTGGATAGTCCAGTAAAAGCAAGTGTCCACTCCATCTTGGCATCCACCTTTCCTTTTAGTAGCTTATAAATTGTCCTCAAAATGCAGGTGTTGGAAGCGATCTCAGCCTGTTGAATCAGAGATGTTGAATATGACCACCAATTGCTGGTGTGTTCTGCATCTGGCCAGAACTAGAGTGGGCAGGTCTTCATTCCCACTTAATGTCCTCTCTCAGAGGATTGGCCACAATTAGAAACTGTTTTTACCAAATATGTTAGCTTCAGTGTGGATGGAAGACCTATAACAGTGTTTAGGTCTGTAGACCGTGTTCATCAGTTCATTTTTCTTTCCCTCTTTACAGGAGAAAGAGGAGCAAAGGGTGAGAAAGGAGACACTGGCATTGGCCAACGAGGGGAAATAGGTCCCCCAGGAATTCCAGGTGTGTTATTTAGAGCACCCCACAAAACACATCACTTAGAACCACTGCCAGGACACAGGTCTCTGCTGTACTAGAGAGATGATCAGGATGACTTAAAAACAACATACACAATTTCTGTAAGATGTGGCCCAAAGGGAAGAACTATATCATTAACATCATATCTGGCTACCTTTATTTCCTCAGCCTGATGAATGAGTACAATGACCCATCTCAGTTACAGCTAAGTTAACTGACCTTTGGGTCAAATCCAAAGTGAAGCTTTAATTATTAGATGTACTGTGAAGTATTTTCTCTGTCCTTGGCAGAGTCTTTCTGTGACCAAGCTGAACCCAGGCGTTCAGGCAGCTTCAGATTTTATAAAAGGTCATACTGAACACCTGTGCCTTGGGGCTACAGCTTCTGCTTTACTGTTACTGACAAAGCAGCAGAAAATACAGTTTGTCTACAGTCTGAAATTAGGAATCATTTATCAGTTTTGCCTTCACTGCTTTCTCAGGGAAGGAACTATAGGAAGCCCTCATAACCCCATGGTCTGCATTTGACAGACTGGCTTTGCATTGCCTTTGAATAACAATGTGCCCACGGTGCTCTGCACCAGTGAATTATCTTCCCAGGCTGGCTCTTGCCTCCACTTTCCCATTCTCACCTCCTCTCTGTGAGGACTGTATGTCATTAGTTGTCTCACGCAGCTCCATGACTTCAGCATGGAAATAGAGGAAGAGCAGCTGTATCAGAGCTGAGCACCCCAAGGTTGCCACAGGGAGTGGAAACCTTTATTTCAGAGGAGACACTTTGGTTGTATCCTTGAGACACACCCTAGCCAAATCCAAACCTATGGAAGCTGCTGCCTGCATCCCAGTTTGGCAGCAAAGCCATTTCCTGTGGCGTTACACTGCTGTGTACTGCACGCTGGGGGTGTCACCCTGGTGCCACTCACCAAGGGCATTTTGTTTCTCTTCCAGGCCTCCCAGGGGAGCCTGGTTATGCCAAAGATGGGATGCCAGGACCTGCTGGCCCTCAAGGTGAAGCCGGTGTGCCGGGTCTGGCAGGGCCCCAGGGCCCCCCGGGAGCCAATGGACAGTGTGACCCCTCCCAGTGCGCCTACTACGCAAGCCTGGCTGCCCGCCCCGCCAACGTCAAAGGGCCGTAGCGTGCAGGGAGCACCCTCAGACTTGTTTGGAAAACTTGAATTCCTCACCCCTGCCAAGAGCTCTCCAACGTCTTCAGCTGTGTTTCTTTCGCGGGAGGCCTTCTAAAGCCAACAAATGCTGCCGGTCGGTCAGATTATTTTTATGAATTATAATTATTATTATTATTATCTTTGATGTGATATGTGAACTTTTTTTTTTGTTTGTTTGTTTTCTCTAACATCAGGGCATATTAAAATGTTAAAAATAAGTGGGTTTTTTCCTCTTTTGAAGAGCATATAATAGCAATGCGTTGTGTGACTGTTTATGCAAAACCATTCCAATGCCAAATTTTTTATCTGTTATCTGATTAATTCTTTCCAAAGCTTTATCCCTCACCCTTTCAACTGAAATAAAATCCTGCAGCTTGGGGCATTAACTGTGACACACAGGCACAGGATTGCTGGTGCTATTTGCCATCCACATGGAGGGGAGGAAGATAAAGTCATACCAAAGCTGGAAAAGGTGTCTCCAGGACATCCAACTCCCAATGGACAATATTGAACAGCTAGTGTGTGCTTTCCAGAAGATCCCTGTTAAATTTGATATTCTGCTGCTGATGAATGAATCAATATTCTATAGGAGCTACTTTTTCATGGAGTCATGTGGGATTTCATAGTAAAGGCCTGAAGGGACGTCTCAGAAGATTTAAACCTCTCTGTACTTGAGAGTTTTGTTCCAAGAAGTGGAGCTTACTTACCTCTGTCAGGGAGATGCTTTTTCAAGGTTATCCTCTGTCAGGTCAAGGATGCCAAATCCCCTGTGCACTGTCAGTACATGCACAGCTCCCTACCACTGCTTCACCCAAAATCAGCCAGAGCAGCATAATCCCCTGGTATTAAAAACTCAGGGAGCCAACTGTGACCCAGTTCACTGTTTTGGTTGATACATTATGACAATAACTTGGCAAGCTGTGTTACTTTGAGGTCTGGTGCATAGGGCAGGCTGGTCTGGGAGGATGTTGATCTATGATGAAAGTATCAGAGCAATGAGATGTTCAGAAACATGGGGGGAAATTGTATTTGAGGGTGAAAGCAACAAGTCAGACAGTTGCCATTTCTCCCTATCAGCTAATTGCCAAAACCAGCTTGAGAATGCAAAGACAAAGTAAAAAGGGAATGGAGTCTGAAAAGACCTTCACAATAGGTCATTTGTGAGCTTAACCCTCTGACCAAGCCATGCCCACCCATGAGTGCAGACCTGAGAAGTGATCAGGCCTCAGATATGTGCCAGCCAGCAAAGCAGCTGCATTTTCAAACCTCTTCTGCCCAAAGCAGTTTGTAGTGAGAGATGGGAGTAATGGACCTGACACTAAGGCACTAAGTGCTGAATGTGTTTGGAAATCTCATCTGCTCTTTTGGAGACAGAAAAGAGGAACCCTGCCCTGCTAACACATTCACCATATGGCATGGTGCTTCCAAACTGGCCAGCCCAAGCAGAAGCCACAGCTGTCGATAACCAGCCCAGAATCAGACCCTGAGGCTAAAGCCCAGAGATAAGCATTTGCCAGCCTTGGAGTTTTTTCTCACCCAGTAGAGATAAAATTTGCCTCTGCTTTACTGAAAAATGAATTTAAATAACAAGTACAAATGCCAGGGTTAAACAAAGTCTTTACTGTGTAGCTCTCAATGGTGCTATTTTTGCTATTTCCTGTGCAAATAAACTCTTTGATTTGATTTTACTGTGTTTCTTGCTATGGAAAGACCAATCAAAGTGAAAATACCATGAAGTGAAAAGCTTGCCACTTTTAAGTAACTCTCGATGGTATATATATTACTGTGCTGCATCTTGGGTTATCTTGCTGGATTTTAGTATTAAGCAAAAATGTTGATCACATATTTAACAGAAACATTTTTTCTTAGTCCAGTCTGAGATTTCATCCTTCCAGTGGTGAGGCAGAACAAGGTCCCTATTTGAGAGCACCTCCTAACATGGGATGAGGCATTGTTTTCAGTAAATCTAGTGGTAATGAACAGGTGTTATGGAGGCCAAACATGTTAACTGGGCCATGCAAATGTGACATTTGATTCCTGTCATGATGGTGACTCCTTTGTCTCTACAGGCTCTCTCTCATCATGTGTGCCTGATGTAATATGTGAACTTTTTAATTCAGTACATTCTAGTGCACCATGAGAAGGAAATATACATAGTGGTGTTCTGTTAAACAAATTTCAGGGTTTTTAACTCCTGTGAGGTCAAAGAATCATAGAATAATTTGGGTTGGAAGGGAACTCTAAGGATTATCTGGTGCAATCCACAGTAGGTGAGATGGTGCAGAGACATCCAGTTGAAGGAGGTGAAAGGGTTTTTTTGATAACCCTTTCATTTGAATGTCTTTGGGAGCCATTTCCAAGAGTCTGTGTTATGAACACTAGGGACACACTTGCATCTTTAATAGCAATTGAAAGATCTGCTTGAGTTAGATACAGACTACATCTCTGAGCATTTTCCACCCATAAAAGGGGACACAGCCTAATTCCCTTTGCTCCAGCATATTCCCTAGCATATGGCTATCTGTTCAGTCTGTTCCCAGAGACACCCCAGACTGTCTCTGTGCCCTGAATTCAGTGGGTGCCATTTCCCTGCTTTTTCATAAACCTTATTTTCTCTGCAGCCAGTGAAATTACATTTACCAGGCAGAATCTGTCGTTAGTGAGCAGAGTACAAGACATGAGCTGCAGGCTCAGATCAGGACCTGTGTTTGTACTCAGCCAGATTTTAGTCATCAAAGGGAGGTTTCTATAGCTGCCACCTCTTACAGAAGCAAGCCCTACAAGAATGTGCCTAAAAGGACACCTGCAATAACAGGTAAGAAAGGAGGGTGCATTTGGAGGATTTAGAAATCTCCACAGTTTTTGCTTCAGTCCATTTGTGTGCATTTGCAGTCTTTGGAGTTGGCCTGAGATTACTTTCCAAAGTAGGTCTGCCATCTGGGAGGCCCAGTAAACCTACAAGTACAGCCCTGGGCATGGTCAGAAGCTGCCCTGCAGAAAATGCCTCTGTGCCTGAGGGTGAGTGTGTGTGTGTTGTCTGTGCAGCACTGTGCAGGGTGAACACACAGGCAGGAGGTGGCAGGTAGGGCAGGGACAGTGCTGGGCTCTCTCCTAACCACCCTTGAGTAAGGGAAAGTTGTGGCTTTGGCATCTCAGTGTTCCTGTCTCTGCAACCAACTGTGTGGTAAATCACCATGTTCACTGAGTCTGAGGTTTAAACCTGGGAATAGGCTGATTTTTTGTTGGATTTTGTTTTGGCCTGTGGTAATGCTAAAATTGCATTAGAGAGCCAGACAATATATTATTCAGATTTTTAAAAGGTACACATGGGATTTATGGCACCAGTGTCAGTTGCTCTTTTTTTCCTTTTTGAATCATGTGTAAATTACTGTAATTATAGCAAACAGACCATTACTTCATTCAATTTTTTGCCTGTCAAATAAACAAATTACAAAGACAGAACAAAGCAAACTGGATCATTTGGGGTAAATAATTTTTTTGTGTTAAATTATTTAACAATTTCTACTTGTTTTCTAAACAGTTTTGAATTAGCTAATTCTTGGAAGCTGTATCAAATGCCTCTGGGTTTTGTTTTTTTCTTTCCAGTAAGACAATAAAAATACAGTGGCAGCTGAGCCTACACTCTGTGCTCTGACCATGGAACTGGTTAGGAGATGAACACAGATTTTACATTCTAGGCAATTATTAAAACAAAAAAAAAAAATTTGGGAAAATATGTTTTTTTAAAAGACTGTCTTTTCTTGGTTTTCTTTTAATGTGGAAACTGGCCAAGCTCTGCCTGTTAAAGATTGCATTTGACAGCTTCTGGAGCAGGACTTGGTGCCTAGGAATGGCTGGGTGTCACCATCCACAATATATGGGGCCAGAGACACTGACAGGGACTGGCAAGTATGATGTAGGACCTAGGGGAACCTTTCAAGAGCTTCAGTGGGAGAGCACTTTAAATAATGTAAAATGTCTGTGTTTAGGTACTTCAGTCCCATGCACAGTCTCTCACAGGGAGATTCAGAGTCACAGAACATAGAACCATGGAATATCCATAGTAGGAAGGGACCCTCAAGAATCACCAAAGTCCAGCTCCTTGACTTTAAGGAATCAAGCTGTGGCAGCTGCACTCTGGTGGGTGCAGTGAGAGCTTGTGGAGCCTGGAGATCGATTTGTTTTATCCTAAAGTATTCACCTGCAGCACTCTGAGCCATGTTGGCTACATTAACTGCATCTCCATGGAAAAGAGATCTTCTTGTAGCTGTCTTTATCTTCCACCATCAGTAACTCACATCCCCCCCTGAGCTGGGGATATTCCTATTACAGGTGATGGCAGGTCAGGTGCTCTGTGATCAGCAGCCAGGCTGCTCAGGGGGAGAGGGCCAAGATTATGGCAGGAACTTGTACTGTCCTTGGGCACTGAAAGCTTCCTTAAAATTACTGCACTAATTCAACAGTTACAAGATAGACTGAAAAAAAAAAAATCTACTTTCAGCCTTCAGCTCTGTGCAGGGCTGAGCATCCACCAGAGACTACCAAGAGTCCTCCTTGCTGCTGGAGGAAGATTCTGTCACCCAGTTACCTCCTACATATAAATTTGGTTGCTGAGGCCTTTAGGGCAATATGGGTCCATCAGGGTTTGGATTTTTCTTTCAACACTTTTGTAAATGGTGAAGTTGAATCAAGAAAAAGCCTGCTTAATTTTTTTAAACCTGGAAGTCACATACATAGTAGATACTTGTCTTTTGACTTGTGAAATGGGAACAACTGCTTAGAAAAGCATGAAGATGTGATGAAGAGGAGACTGCTTTTGGTAGTTGCTTTACAAAGCAGATTTTTGTTCTAAGGGTTAAAATCTGAATACCTTGCAGGGCTTGGCTCCCCAGTATTGATGCTGGCAGTGTTTGTCTGGAGTGAGAATGAGACCATCCTACTGAGTCTCTTATGTGTTGAAAATGTAGGCTCTTTCTTGCTACTTTACATTTTGTGACAGGAACTTTATGTAGAAAGCACAAGGGGACAATTAGAAACATTAATCATACTCCCGTCAGCATCAGGAAGAAGGATATCCTGCAAGATGGAGCAGAGAAGAACCTGCCACTTTTGTAAAGGAAAACAGGGTCAAACTCTAGGTTTGAAAAAGTGCAGCAAGAGAATGGTGCCAAAAAAGCACAGAAACTTCTTTCTGACCATTGCTTTGTCTCTGCATGTCATGCTGTCTGAAAGGCTCGGGTTTGGGTTTGATGAGAAAAGCATGTTCAAACAGAAGGCAGCACATACAGCAATTTGGTTTATTTCACAGGACAGATGTATTTGACAATGTGTTCTTAGAGACACATTTTTCCCCTAAGCAATGTGGGGGATGGTTTTCACCCAAGTCTGAAATTATTGTCAGTGCAATAACTTCTTCAGCACCTTCTTGATGGGAGTTGAGTCTTATTTTTACAGTTATTTGTGAGGTCTGTTGGAAAGCAACCTTCCTCTGCAAGTGAAAATCACACTTTTCCTTGGCTGCTGCATTTGTGTCTGATGCACAGATATTTCAAAGTCATTGTACCCATTCATGCCTGTGAAAAATTATTAGACTCTCTCAAGTTCTGCTGAATCTTTTTCATGTAAAATCCATTCCTGGAAAGTTTCAAGGCCAGATTGGACCTGAGCAACCTGGTCTAACAGATGGCATCCCAACCCATGGTCAAGCAGTTGGAACAAGATGATATTTAAGGTCCCTTCCAACCCAAAGAATTCTGTGATTCTATCCCAGGAGCCTAAAATGCCTAAGCAGCCTCACAGGCAAGTGATATGGGTTTTTTTTACAGATGCTGAAAATTTATCTGGAAGAAATCCAGGGCTTGATTTCAATATGTTTATGGTATTTGCACTCTGAATCCACGTTAAGGGTGACAGCTGGTATAGGCTAGGCCTTATAATGTGTATTTCAGGGTGAAAACCAATTAAAAAGCACTAGAATCTAGAAAGTAAGAGTGTTGGACAAGATTCCCCAAACACTCATGCCAGCACTGTCTGAATAGACAGGTATTACCACTCACCCCCACCTGTGCAGCCACACACTCCCCTGGTGCTGGAACACAGATTCCAGCAAATTTAGGACCATCCTGGCCTGAGAAAATCAGGAGGAGGCTGGGAAAGCAAAGCTGATGTGCAAGGCCAGACCTTCACAAGACCTGACCTGGTAGATCTGCATAGAGTACACCTCTAACACATTGTCTTCTACCTCTGATGGCCTGTGGGGTGCTGTGGAGACCTTTCTCCTTGAGAAGCATTGGAAATGGCTGTCCTAAGCAGTTTTTTTTTAACTGAAAGGCTTAAGGATTAGAGGATGAAGTAAAAGAGGTCGGCTGTCTCAGTCTGAGTCTTCAAACCCACTATTTTCTCCTTCCAGAAAAATGCCTTGCTCTCTCCATCACATGCTGTGCTGAGTGGCTTGGGATAAACCTGGCATTTTACACATCTCCTTTTTACACAAAACCTTTGACAGCAGGGAATAAAAATTTGCTTTTAAATATGCCAGAGCAAGTGCAACACAAGAAAAATGGTATCTCCATATTGTAGGGGTTCACACACTTAGCAGGAGGGAGGAGGACCTCCAGATTTCAAAACTGATCCTTTATTGTTTTTGCTGAATGTTGGAAGGCACAAACTGACCTGAGGACAAGATATGTTCATGGTTCCCAGTTCCCAGGCCACCAGCTGTTACTCTGTCTTCTTCTTGTCCTATTTATCATGTTCTTGTTCCATTTACCATGTTCTTGTCCCATTTACCATGTGCCTTATCTACTCTGCCTTGCTGCTTCCATTGCAATCTCAATATGAATTCTTCAGTCAAAGGCACCCTTGATGCTTCCAGAAGGAGAGAGCTACACACAAGCAGAGACTTGAACACATCTGCCAAAAAGCAGAGGCAGTTTTCCCTGTCTGACCACTCAGACAGGGAAAACTCAGTGGTTGCAGCTGGGAGAGGCCATGTCACAGCCCAGGAACTGGGTTTGTGTGCTCTGCAGAGCAGGAGGGGAAACACTTGATCATGTGAGAATACCAAATGTTTACCCAGTGGGATGTATCTGAGCAACTCAAACACTCTGCATGTGTGTTGGTAACGTGCCCAGCAGAGCACAAAGCTGACAGAGAACCCTGATCCACTCTGATCCTCAGAGGTTTGTGGAGCATGCAGGCAGTTGTGACTGACAGTGTCTGTTCAACCAGCCACTGTTCTGGTGGGATATGGATGAAGTCACCTCTCCCAGAGGTGCTTGTCTAGGTCCTGATCCACTCTGGAGGTACCTTACAGAGCACGACCCCAAATATGAAGGGAAGAAGAAACTCAAGATCTCTGGCAGAGAGCTGCTGTCAGTTCCCATCCAGGTCTTTGGCTTGGACCAGCTGCAGGTGCTGGAGATGAGCCCAGAACGAGAGAGCTGCCTGAGGTACAGGATGGAGCTGCTTCCCCGGGAGATCGGCCGTCAGGAACCTCACCTGCCTCTACGTGGACTCCAACAACTTGAAGAAAATCCCTGCTGAAATTGGCACTTTGAGCTGCTTGGAGAGGCTCACTCTGAGCAACAACAGCCTGAGCTCACTGCCTGCAGAGATGGGGGCACTGCAAAGGCTGCGCAGCCTCCACCTTGCCAACAACAGCCTCACTGAGTTACCTGCACCCCTCTGCCAGCTGAGGAGCCTCACCTTTCTGGATGTGAGTGACAACAAAATAGTCACCATCCCCTCCAGCATTCGGCATCTGGAGAAACTGGAAACGTTGCTGTTGCTCTTTAACTCACTGGAGAGCCTTCCTGAGGATGTCTGCCTCCTAAGGAATCTGCACACACTTTGGCTGGGAAACAACCATCTACGGTCCTTTCCGGCAGCCTTTGGGGAGCTGGTGAACCTGGACTGGGGATACAACTACTGCTCATGCAATTTTGAGGGGAATCCACTGGAGAGTCCTCCCCCTGAAGTCTGCAGCAGAGGCCCTGAAGGGATCAGAGACTATTTCTCATCACTTCATAGGATTTGGAGAGATTAAACCACTGGTGTCAGTCCTCTTGAAGGGACTGTGATGGATTTATCCTGTGCAAATCATCTGCTCAAGCAAAATGTGTTTTCAGACAAGAAGGTCTGGTGAAATCACTTTATGGAACTCAAATGCTTTCTCTCTGTTGTAAGGTGATTTCTCTGGCAGTGTTCTGTTTTTTTTTGGTTTTTTTTTTTTTTTTTTTTTTTTTTTTTTTTTTTTTTTTTTTGTTTGTTGGGTGGTTTTTTTTTTTTTTTTTTTTTTTTTTTTTTTTTTTTTTTTGGTTTTTTTTTTGTTGGTTGGTTGGTTGGTTTTTTTGTTTTTGTTTTTTGTTTTTGTTTTTGTTTTTGTTTTTGTTTTTGTTTTTGTTTTTGTTTTAATTAGCATTGAACAGTAGTGTACACCTTTCAAAAACTCATCTGGAACAACTTTAATCTTTTTTTTTGTATTTATAGTTGCATAGACTTATCTCATGAAATGTTGCAGACAAACATCCAGTCTGAGAAAATGAGCAAATCTGAAAGGATAGAGTCAGGTAAATAACTGGTGTGTAAATAGCAATAATATGTATTCTTTGTTTGTAGAGTGGGTTGGGGCTTGAGTCTGGACTAGAATAAGTACAAGCTGAGATTTCTGGAAGCTTTTAAGGTCATACTAACTTAGGAATTTGGCTTTGCTTCAAGTAGTCCAGAATCTCATAATTTTCCCTGGTATTTAGCATGAAACACACAGGTTGAATCAGCTCAATTCTGTCTGGCTGTAGATAGAAAACAACCTGTATGTCATATCCCACAAGGTATTGTGCAAACAATGTCTCCATTCCTTTGTCAGTGCATTTCTCCTGTAGAGCAGCATCAGTGGGCTCTACAGAGTTCACAGTCAGGGCTGTCACACTCTGTGGGGGCAGCATGGACCTGGGCTTGATGTGCCAGCCCATCCAGAGCAGACCTCAGCACAGAGCTCCTTGGAGCTTGGTGATGCACAGGGGTAGCCCAGACTTAGAGCAGGCAGCACTAGCAGAAAAAGTTTCCACTTTCACTGAGTCTGGGAAAGTGTTCAGAGCTGTTAAAATATGAGTATGCAAACTTCCTGCAAGGGAACATTCTGAGAATCCCTGTCATCATCATAAAAGGCTTCATCAGTGTTACATTATGGAAATTTGCTGAGACTCCTTTCTGTTTCATTTTGCTCTCTTCCCCCTATCATTATTTTCCTCCCACCTCTCTTTAACTTTGCTCTTTGTGGGTGTTTTCTCTGTGGCTACTCCCTCTGACATTTGTGTTTCATTATTTTCTCATCATCAAAAGTTTCTCATTCCCTTATAAAACCTTTTCTTTGCCCTCTCTTTGTTTCCTGATTCTCCTTTGGTCAACACACAGAAAGATGCAGTTGTGTGTCTTTCCTGGAAGGAATGGCTGAGTCAGGCCTGGTGGGAGCTGAGCATGTTCTTACAGCATTCAGATAAAAAGGGAGAGAGGCAAAGACATTGATACACAGGCCATTAATTCTCCTGTTCAGTGTCCTGTCATTTTCTTCTCCTTATAGCAAAAACCAGCACAAGGAGATCTGAATCAATGCCGAATTTTTTCTGGGTGACAGAAGCACAACTCCAGATATGCTTTAACACAAACTGATTTTTACATTGCTCTGCCCCTGACCTCTGTGAATTTTTCAAACTATCTGTGACTTTTTTGGTGTCATGCTAACCAGATTCATTATATCAGTGGGTTATCACACAGAGATAAATGAGTGTATGGCAGTAACAGAGACCCAATTACATCACACAGGTTCATTTGGTTTTCCTGCAGCTGATTATTTCTAAGACATGACATAGGAAAGAAAGGAGTAAAGGGATTGTGGTGCCTCTATCTGTGGCAGCATGGAGAACTGGAGATGAAAGAGCAGGACAATGAACTTCCAAGTGTTTTGCAATTCAGTTTTTTTTTTCATAGATTTGGGACAGTGTGTGAAGTAGCTTCTGAAGCTGATGCCAACTCAGGAAGAGTTTATATCAAGGTGGCATTGTTGAAGATGTTGAATGACTGGTCTTGTTCCTGTCATTGATACATTCTCCAGACTCATATAGGTCCTATTTCCCACTATTTCTGCTATTTCCCCATTTCTGTGACCCCATTCAACATGTTCAGGCATTGAACCTTCCTAAAACTTGCCTGGTATAGGACATGAGGTTAAAGGCAATATGAGCAGTGGGGCCCAAGTAAAGACCAGGTTATCACCCTGTTTTTGGTCATGTATGAGAATTAAATTCTAGTAACTGTGGTCTTTTTAGAGAATTGAGTCTAACACACAAGATCCTTCCAGAGCATCATCCTACACAGGTGCTAAGAGGGACAAATTTCTCATGTCCCATGTCAAACCTTTCAGATTCAGTGTCGCTGTTTTTCTTCTACATTGCATAGGGTTTGGGCTTGAGGTTCCATTTCCAATTTTGACTACCTTTCCCTTCCTTCTGCATCTTGGTGATTCCTGAAAGGCAAGCTGAGTTCAGCTTCTTTGGGGACTACATAGCAACTCCAAGCTTTCACTTTTGGTTTTAACCAGTAAGGATTGACATGCTTTGTTTACTTAATCCTCTCTCCAAAACCCACAAACATAATTTATGAAGCCTGATTGTGTCTATTAATAATATACCTGTTGTAGCATGGAGTGAATGGAGCCAAAAGGGGGGTTAAAGAATGCAAAAAAAAAGGAATCTTTAAAGAACTGTGTCAATATTGCCATTATAATTCTCTGGTCTGTTGGGAACAAGAGAAATTCTGTGAAATTAATGCAAGTGAGGGCACTTCGACAAGGCCATCAAGCTGCTTGGGCAGATTGATTATGTTACTGAGATGTGTCCTGACACCTTGCTGTCTGTTACCCCTTCCTTTCCCTTTGTCCTGATTGCTTCCAAAATCCCAATTCCCAAAGTGGAAAACCCAAGTTCATATTCTTTGCAGCATTCTGGCATCTATGTTAATTACATAGTTATGCAGAGCAATAAGTAGATCCTGGTGTTGTCATTAAGATGGCATTAAAATCTAATCTCAAACTGCTTATCCTGTATTTGTTGTACTTTGTGTATTGTTGCTAAGCATGGGTTAAAGAATGCGCTCATTAAAACTTCAAGTGTTAATATCAGAGAATGGTAAACTGCTAGGATATAGCCCCCTGGTGAGGAGACATGGATATAATCCATACTCAGGAGCTGGGGGGAGGAGGGAGAGGTGGAATTGTTAAACCTGTCATTCAGTGTTGATGGGAGTTGTGCTTGCATTTCCCTTTACCCTGCCTTGCACTGCAAACAACCTGGCCTAGGAGAGCATCATCCCCTGGAACCACACAGGGCTTCCATTTGAAAACTTTGAACTCTTGCAGCAGAGCAGTAATGAAATGTAAAAGCAGTGAATGGAAATAGCTCCAAATAGAAATTCAGGGAAATATGATATATAAGGGCAGAGGGCTTTTTAATTTAACATACAAGTACATAACACTTCACAGGCTGGTAGCTCGAGCTGGACAAGTTCTGACTACAGATAAGCTGCATATTTTTAATGCTGGAGAGTTCACCTCAGGGTATGGAAGATTCTCTACCCCCTGAAATCTGAAAACCCCACAGTCTCACTCACCTAAAGGTATGACTGTTTAACACTTGCCTTGTTTTATGCAAAGTCAAATTTACAAAGGCTCCTTCTGTCTTTAAATGTTTACAATCTATGGCTACCATAAATCTAAAAGATTAGATCCCAGCATTTACTTATTTCTCCCTCAACTTTCCTTTACATGAAATTCAGCTTTTTAATTTTTAATAGCTACAAGCAGTACTTAAAAAGTTGAGGGTTCCTAAGTTTCATGATCAGGGCTCTTGTGGCCAGTGCTGGAGCCTCTGAATTGGCAAAACAAAAGTGAAAAAGCACTTGCTGTTCTCCTCATGCCTGTTGGAGACAGCAGCAGATTTCCAGGCTCACAAATGAAAGGCTGATCCTAAGTTCACCTTGAGTAGACTTTAACACCAGTTAAAGTTTTCTAATTCTCTGAGAGGTCTTGAGGTTGATCAATTGGACATACTGCATATCAGCAGACTTCAAAGGAAGTGTGACCTTGCAGAGTGCCAGAAAACAAAGGACACTGCATGTACTGTCCTACATGAATGACAAACATATTTGGTATCAGAGAGTGGCAGCCTGTGAATGTACTGCTGTTGGGGAAAAGGCCATCCCCATCAAGAGAGGCCACTGTCCCTGCTGGCTGCAGGGACACCAACACCACCTGCCTTTCTTCTTCCTCTGGGCTTCCTCTGGGCTCTGCAGCCTCATCTCAGAACTCCAGAGTCCAACTTCAGCAATTTCATGTGGTGCAGCACTGAGTCAGTGCAGGAGGCTCAGCTCTGACATGAATCCAGAGGATCGACAGGTTTAATAATCATTGAATGCAAATGATTCCTCACTGCCAGAGGAACCACTTTCAATGGAACATGTTTCCCTACACTTGGGAAATGGTACCACAAATTGGTACCAGGAGAAACAAAACAATCCATCATGGGCAACTGCCACATAATTTAGCTCATTAAATTTCAATGAAAGCCTAAGTAGCATATCTAATGAAGATCACTCTAAGCCATACAGAAAGTGGATTTTGACTCCCCAGAGTGTTCTGTCCATGAACCAAGAGACAATGGTGCTTAAATATATGCCACATCCAAGCCATGGATTTCTTATGTTTAATAAAGATCTCAGCAGTCATCAATAAACTTTTTATTTTTCCGCCACCTTATGGAAACTATAAAATGTGTTGCCATTCTTGCTTCCATGCAAACAACTTTCTTTGAACAGTTCAGGCAGCAAGAGGGGGAGAGATTGATGCCACAAGCAAAGCCCAGATGGAATAACCCACACTGAGATTTTGTACTGAAACTCAGTGGGTTTTGCCAGACTTGAGACAGATCCAGTCTGGAGCTCACTTCTGCTGAGATTCCCAACAAGATCCCACTTCCAGTCATTTGGTGCATGAAATTTATGAGGAGTTGCTTTCAGCAGGATGCACTGACTCCTGCATCAAAGGTATTGATCCAGCTGAGGTCAAGCCATTAGCACAAAGATGTGTCAAAAGAGAAATCTTCCAAGTACTGTGCAAATCACACTGTTGAAAAATTCAAACTGAAACTTCTAATTGTAAAGAAAGCTGCTTTTTGTTTGTTTTGTTTCCTATTCCCTGGAGACTTAGAAAACAGATTATTGTACTCTTGTTTGCAACAAGCCCTTTAAATATGTGAAGCTTGTTGAAGAGCTTCTTGTGAGGTTTACTAAAGTTAAATAAACACTGAGTCTACAAGTTTTTCTGCTCTGGCCATGTTTTTACATCTCAGATAGACCTCCTCTGGACTGTTGCTGCACACCTTTATACTGAGCTGACACATTCAAAACGGAATATGACATGGTATCTCAACTATTTCTACTGACAAAGCACTGTTGCACATCTTTAATGTTATAACCCTGTTTTTTCACTCCTGCATGGTGGCAGTTTCTTTTTCTTAACAAGGATTTCACCTTGTCATCAACTGCAATTCCACACGTTGCTACAGAGCTGCTATTGGCAAATTTTGGTATTTTTGTATAGTGTAAGCTGAAGTTTGTGGCCTTGCACTTGTCCCTGCTGAATTTGAGCTTCCCCTTTCCCACCCCAGATATGTTATACAATTCTTCCAAATCATTCTGAATTCAAAGCCTGTCCTCCTGTGCTCATGATGTCGCTGAGCTTTATGCCATCTGAAAATTTAATAACCATACTTTCTTTTCTATCATCTAATTCATTAATGAAAGCATATGCTAGGACTGTGTCCAGAAGAGACCTGTCTGAACTCCATTTCTGCATCCTTCCACTCTGACAAAGCACCATTGATAACCTTTCTGATATGTTATCAAACCAGCTTTGCACCCAATCGATCACAGTCTCACCTAGACCAGGCTGCCAGGGCTCACTTTTGAGAATGCCACATGCAGCCCTTCTGAAAACCCTAGTAAGGGGGTAAGATTCATGACAGCTACTTCTCCTTTTATCCTTAAGGCCTGTTACATTGCTAAAAGTGGAGATTAGATCAGTTCAACACAATTTATTCTTGACAAATCCACACGGGCTACTTGTCCTTGCTGCTACATGAAGCAGCTGTTTCACATTTCAAGCTGTGACTTGTTATCTTCCAAGGGCTTATGAAATGTGCATTTGTTCCAGAATCTGTGCAAGTCTCAAAGGCAGGTGAGGATCGTTTCCCATCCCTATCTCCCAACAAGAAATTATCTTTAATGCAACAGCCACTTGCTGTTTCAACCTCAGGGGGAAAATTCAGGGCTGGTGAGGGACCGGGACTGCAGCAGAGCTCAGCAGAGCACAAACACATCTGAGTTGGGAGGATTTTGTAGGGTCTGTTCCATGTCATGGCCAGTCCTGATATACTCTGGGTGGCCCCACAGTGGGAGTGGAAAGCTACTCTTGCAGTTTGGGGAATGCAGCTCAGAAATGTGTGGAATAACAGTAATTTCCATTTGCCTACTTGGCTGTTGTCTGGTGGACTTTAGCCTGGTCATGACTCGGGGAAAAGGCAGTCACTGGGAGGGGGAAAAGATACAAGTCTCAAGATACCTAACCCATTCTGGTCCTGACTTCTTTTCCTGTGTCCTATTTTCACATGGATGTCCTTAATCCTATTTCTCAGACCCAGAATGGGCCTGAGCAGCATGAAATTTCTCAGAAGGCAGCTGGAAACTGAGAGTTTTGATCCTGAAGTAACTCACTTCAGTTGCTCACAGCATGTGTCTGTGTGTGTTCCCTGGGCAGCTGTGTCAACTGGACAATATCTGCACCCTTCCACTTGTAAAAAGGCTCAGATGAGCTCAGACATCTTTTGATGTAGATGAAAGGAGGATTCCTTGTTCTCAACACCAGCGCTGCCTGTTAGGAGGATGTCCCTTTGCACTGGGTCTGTATCCTCACAGAAAGAATAAAGGAAAATCAAAAAGTTATCTCTCATGGTCTAAATATCTGCCAGACCGATTGCTCCTGCACCATTTTCACACATAAAATACTGTTGCACTTCAGCTATTTCTAAACATCCACACAGTGACAACAGCAGGGTTCTGTGTCTAGTTGCTGTTGGCAAAGTTTCCTTTTCAGGTCTAAAGTAGGCCTCACCCAGACTGAATAACTGTTTTTGTTTTTTTTTTTTCCCAGAGCACTAAGTGACCTAAATTATCCCTTATTCCATTTTTTTTTTTTCAACAGTGATGTTCAAGCACTTTGGCCATGCCCTTGATTCACTCTTCTGTTTGGTGGTGTCTGTTTGCACAAGTGTGAAGGGAGTATGGGACTGAGAGGCAGAGCTGCTCTCTGGACTCTTTTTGAGCTGATAACTCTCAAAAAGCTGCTTGCTCTTCCAAGGACTTAGACCTGATGACCCTGCTTGTGCTTTTCAGTTCTGTGTTCCCAGTTGTCTCTTTCTTTGTTAGATGGTATTTCTTGTTGGGAACATGCTAAACTGATGCTCTGTATATCAAGACTTTTTCTGTTTGAAATGTTATTTTTCTGTAGCTTTTCATTCTGCTCTTTGTATCCTGTGTAGGCTGGCCAGTTCTGCACGGTTCTGCCACAGTCATATATAATGTGATTTTTTTTGTTGTTTCTTAGAAAACTTTTGATTATCTGACTGAATGAAATTATAAAATAAGTAATACAATTCCATGTGTATGTGTATGTGCATGTGTATATAAGGATTCTGCATCCTCATTCAGAGCCATTAAGCAGATGCCCTGTACAGATCCCAGTCCCAGTTCTTTGCCCTGTTTTAATATTCAAAGCACTTCATAGACTCTTCTGGATGTCATTGTGTTCATGCCAGACCTTCAGAGAGAAAGGATAATAATGGTCTGACATTATACAGGAAAAATAACATTTGCTTTATTTGAATTAGGTAGATTGTCACTGGAAATGTCTTGCATTTCAGACTGGTAGAAAGAGCATAAGCCAAAATGATTTTTTTCTGTCTAGAGAACACCACACATGGTATTCTGCTATTATTTTTCAAAATCAAATGTGCTTTTCAGTTTAAAAATCTTCCCTTGCCCCCTCCAAAATAAAATTAAATAAGAACAGTGCTTTATTTAAGAATTATGAAACATTTGTCAGTAGCCCAAACCATTCTGTGATTCTTCAGTTTTACATGGGCACCTTCTACCTCTCCTGCCCAGGCTGCAGCTCCCTCCTGGCCAAGTTTCCTCTCTGCCCATTCCACATCATCTTGAAGACTTTTCCAGGCAAGTTTAGTTATTCTAAGGAAGGTATTCTAAGGAAGCTTCTCCCTTCTTGGTGCTTTTCCCTGTCCAGGTTGTTGCATCCACAGCAAAAGGAAATCAGTAGGGCTGCCTTTTTACTACTCACCACAGCCTTTGAAAGGAAAACACATAAACAACACATGAGTTTTTCTCTCAGTGAGGAATTCTGAATCCCTTCACTTTTTTACAGCCCATTCCACTCTGGCAGTTTTTGCTCCAAAAATAGTGTTTGTTTTTCAATTAATATCCACTATTTTTTGAGCTAATATGTTAATTAAAACTAGACATGTTTGGGGCTGAATTACAAATCTCTGTGGGATAAAGGACACCCCAGTACTAAAAGGGAAAGATGCAAAGTCATTGAGTATGAAAGTGCAAGTTTGATCTCTAGTGAAGTCTACTTTTGTTCCACTTGCTTCTGAACAACTGCAGCAATTTAGTGCACTTGACCTTTACTGTGAGATTTAGAAAGGAAATGTTTGATATTCTACTCTATTTTCAAGAAACCTATGAGGCAGATAAGTAATACTGCTGCCTTTTCCAGATTGTTCCCTGAATAATTTCTTTGATACACAGTCAGAATTCAGAGACCTTGATTTCTTGCTCAAAGAACTCTTAGGAAGTAAGAAACTGGCACTGAACACAGTGAATTTTGACATCACAACTCCCTACACTCCAGTTTTCAATAGGTGCAAATCTGTCTGCCCTGAGTGTTAGCATTCTGACTTTGTTTCCTCTGTAGTTTGTATGATTTGGGAATCAGTTATAATTTTCACATGAAATTACCTCTACAGGAATCCCATCAAAAACCCACACAGAGTCTGCAGCACAGAAATGAATCTTTTCTGCCCTGTTCACTGCTGAGATGTACTGACTATTATATGAAGTGGATGAATCATGCATGAGAAGGACATTGATTTAATTCTTTCCATGTTCATTTTACTGTTGAATTTTAATATACATCTCTAAATACCTGCACAGAGCATTTCAGCATTGTTTCTGTCTTTTTAAAAGACAGAGCTGGAATGGTATTTCCAATTTCCATTAAAGCTTTACATGCTGAGCTTTGCAGGACCATCACTATATTAGAGCACTATGAAATATCCACACAATATCTAGCCATAAACAATTGGATGAAGCTCCTATATTGGGAACTGCACTAAGAAAGCTGCACATCCAATGTTTTAGGCCATGATTCAGAACTAGTGTATGATGGTGAACACTGAGGGAAAAGGACTGGGTTTTAGGAAGGAGCATTTGAGGGGTAGCATCCAGGTCTTTAAGAAGCTGAGTTCCATCCATGGAGTGAAGTATGTAATTCCAGAATCCAGTCTCTGGCACTGGCCACTTTGTATGGTCAAGACTGAACTTTCTCACAGAATAACATCTTTCATTATTAATGAAGAACACAGGCTTTCTCTTTAACCCTCCCTCTCACTTCCTTTTCAGTGATATTTACTAAGTAAATCCCAGGTGCATTTTTATTTTCATTATTATTTTGTGTCTTCTTTCCTTCCTTCTCTACTTTCCCACTGAGTCCATGAGGCAAAGTACAACCAAGAGCAACCCAGGCAGTGGAATTTCAGACTGGATTCTGTTGCACTTATTGAAGGATGCTTTACTTCTGTACATAAATAACTTTTCCAAAATTGTCTCCAAAATAAAAATGAGATTTCACAACAGCAGGTACTCTGGTNTCTTTCCTGTTGCAAGAGAATTTTATGCAGTGTTCAGTACATATCATATTGTGCATTCATAAACTCCCCACGGATAACAATGCTAGAGATAGCAGCAGGGATCAAGAGCTACAGCATATTTGTGTGGAGAAATTTTATAAATGAAAAAGTGCCATGAAAATGCAAGGTATGAATACATTGCAGCCTCCTCAGCTTTCAGACCTGTCAAAAGTCTCAGTAAATGTAATTACATCAGTCACATGCTTTCTTCATGCCATGTTAACAGAAAAGAAGGAAGACATAGAGTAGCTGATAAACTCCTTGGTCCAGATTTAATTCAGTCATTCACATGTGGAAAATAAATTGCATACAGAAATATTTTTTGCTGTCTTTATGGTGAATTATCACAACAGTAAGTGTTCTGGGCCATTTTGTATCTGCATAAATAACTGAACAGAAAAACACACCCTTTCCTCCAGAAATTAAAATCAACTTATTACAAGACTATGGCCAATAAGCATTCATGTTCACACCTGTCTGCCTGGGCTAATGCCAAGGGATTTGAGAAAACAGCAAGTGGAGAGAAGATACCAGATTGCAAGCATTGCTGTTAAGTCTCTGCTTACTGGACCAAGGTTTGAAAAGTCATCAGGTAACATGGTAAAGAACAAGTCCAGCACAGCAAGGGTCACAGGATGCTTGTCTTTACTAAGGGAGAGGAGTGATGTGCTGAATTAGGTACAGAAGAAGACAACAATGACATTACACAGGCTGCTTGATTTAGCTGCTGTTCACTCACCCATCAAAGGAGTCTCAGGGCAGACTGGATTCTGTATGCTGGCCCACAGCATCATCTCATTTTATATAGATTTTTCTGGCTGCTGACTGTTTTTATCAACATCTCTAGAGCAACAACAAAAAAGAGCCAAGTCAGTAAGATTGTGTGCAAGTTATTGAAGAAGCTTAACTCCTTTGGGTTAGCAGCAGTAGTTTCTATCCATTTTTTATGTAATGACTGTGGAAGTTGTCTGTGAGCACCAGAAAGTGTTTTCAGAAAAGATTGCTTTTATCTGGCTGACAGTCTTCTATTTATAGTTGGCAAATATTTCATGGTTCAGGTTTATGAGCACACTGTAGACTTTGGTATAATGACTTTAGCTTAAGCCACTTACAGCCAATGCAGCAGGTTGCACACTAAGGTTTTTGCTGGGGGCAGCAATAGAGGATGCAGCACTTACCATAATTTAAAAAAAATTCAGAGCTGCTAGCCACAAAGTCCAAAAATGAAGAAAAAAATGTGTGATGCCTCAGAAAGTTAAGCTTAATACTTTGCTTTGTGAGTGAATCACAACAACAACAACAACAAAAAATAGCAATAAGGTACCCAAAAGCTGTGAGTCCCTTTGCTTTAATGCATTCAAGTATAATGCTGAGGAAAAGGATCCCAAGCAGAAAGGCTGCATCTCAGACTGTGGGTCCTGACTGACTCTAATCATTGATTAAGATGAAGATATCTCTGTGCTCTGTCCTGTGGGATGCCTTACCCAGAGTACCATAATACTGTTGGACAGATCTGGAGAACAATGACATTACAATCCTGTGTTCTTCCCTGGATGCAAAGCAATACTGCACTTGTGTGCCAGTTAGACTGCTGGGGGAAAAGAATAAAAAAATAAGTGCCTTAAAACTTAAACATTGAGGAAAGGATCTTTTTCAAAGCTGAGACAAGAATAAGGATGTGAGTTTTCAGTGTTTCCCACTCAGAATTGCAGGGTTTGCATGCTATCCTTAGCAGTGCAGGGAATACCTTTTCCCAAAGAGATTAGGTTGAGCCAGCATCTGTCATTCAGATCAGTCCATTATTTACAACATGGGAGCTGTCAGGTTTGATCCTAGACAGGTTCCCTGCAGGCTCAAGCCTTGTACCCCAGGCAAGCACACACAGAGAGTGTCACTGACATCCCACAGGAGCCTGGATCTGCCTGAGATGGATTACAAGATACTTTTAGAGTAGACAGTGAGGGATAATAAGGATAATAATAATAATACATGTTTGGAACATGTATCTTACACATGCCTTGTGCTCTGTCTAATATGTCCACTTCTTTGGGAAACTTTATTTGGGCTATTAATTTGTGTTGAAATAACCCCAAATATAGAGCCATACTAACATTTTTAGGGGTGGATATATAAAGATTGTGAGGGTTTGCTGAGGGTAAGATGAAGTGTACCATAACCTGTAGTGACTCTTGTTGCTGGAGTCTATTTAAGAACCATAGAGACAGAAATTTTCATTATCTCACACTCACACAAGCACTTTGCCACACAGTGTTTGCATTCATCAGGATTCATCTTCCCTTCCCTGCAGGGAGGTTGCTGTTGGCCTGGGATATTTGGGAAGGAAGTCATGTCAGTCTGCACTGAGCTGGTGCTCACACCTACAACCCTTGGTGTTAGTGGTGGGGTCCCTGAATGTGACTTGGCTTCATGCATCTGTCCCACCTCCAAGGCCTCCTCCACCCTCAGGGTCTTTTTTCCAGTCAGGATCTTCACCTTCTGCTTTCCAGATCCTCAACTTCTCAAAAACACTTACTCTTTTCAGCTATAAGTCTCCTTTTCAGACTTGGAGCCCTCACTTTTCCCAGTCTGAATGGTCTAGGTACAGAACTACACAAAGCGAACAGCCTCCTCTCTGGTGGTCCTTTTCCATATCCCTTTACTGATAGGAGGATGCAGGATGTGCCATTTCTGTTTAGACCAGAGCTTATAAAAATTTACTGCCACCCTCTACTGTTGGAGCAAACAGGTTTTCTGCTTGAGAGTTCAGTTTTATCTCAGATGTTTCCCAAAAACATAGAATCAGGGAATAGTTTGGATTGGAAGTGACTGGAATCACTAGATAAGAAGTTTGGTCACTTAGGATATTCAGGCAGTCTTAAAATGTTGTTTCCAGAAAGTATCACTGCTGCTCCAGTAAGAGTACCATTTTTGAAATTTCTGTGTATGACTTTATAAATTGCATCCACTTCTCTCATCTCAAAAGCTGCTTAAATTTGCTACATCCATAAATCCATGAGAAATCAATCCAAAACCAACAGCTCTTACTCTTCTTTACTCCAGCATATTTTTCTCCCTTTCTCCCTTTTTGTTGGAGACGCAAATATAACAATCGCTGTGTTGTCCCATGCTCTGTGTTTTCAGCTACAGAATGGAGGTCTCTGACCATAATTCACTCACTTGTTGCTAGAAGATTGAGTCCAGAGCAGGTCCTGCCACACACACACTTGGAGAGCAGAAAAATGAGGGAAAATCAGAAATCTTTGCTGATTTTGACTTTGATTTTAAGCTCCTATAGGCAGAGCAGAGTAGCATCTCTTCTGTTTATTTCCACATATAGAAGTCCTGAAAATGCTTAATTAATAATGGTTTTCAATGCATTGTGCAAAAACTATAGAATTATTTAACTGTGAGATTGTTGTGATGTGCGAGGGTGAGATTTCTGGCATGGAGTGGTTGGTCTCTCTGCCTTGTCCTCACTCTTCATTTGTAATAGAGGCCAAATTGTTCAGTGTCAAAGTAAACATTTCAAAGTTCATAGCTCAGCAGCTGGTGAGTCACTCCTGAGCCAAGGGGAATGTCAATGAGAAGAGATGCTCTGTGAGAGGTGATTAGTTTCTGTGGAGAGATTCAGTGATTCATTATCAGGTCTGGCTGCATTTTAATTGCAAAGGTTAGAAAACTGTGTTTTGACCTAGGGATTAATAGGGAGAATAACACATTTTTTGATGGCTGGAATGTCTTAGATGAAACTTTTGCTAAGAACTGCTTGTATCCATTAGTTGTACATGCCTTGTATTTTATTTGTATCTGTGCACTGGCATTTAGAAGATGACTCTTGTGCAGGGATTGCCTTGGAAAGCTGTGAGAACAGAACAGAACAGTGGCCTCTGACCTAAAAAGATATTATCAATGTAGAGCATGGAAAAAAATTCTAGGTTACTAAGTATGTACAGGTGATGGGGAAGTACAAGCACCAATACAGATCACATGGAAATCTCTGAAAGAGGTAAGGATTTGAGAAGCAGCTATGTGGGTCGCACAAGAGTAACCTAAGAGAAAGTCAGATGGATTACATTGGCAGAGCAGAGAGAAGACTGACTTTTCATTTATTTAGGCAAGAAAAGCCATTTTTTGCTTTTAACAATAAGGGATAAGGATTCTCTCTCCTTGAGAAGTCACTAAAAACATAGAGAAGGAGAAAGAACTGTGTGTGAATGACTGAAAAAAAAAAAATTATCATCATAATTGAGCTAGTGGAGCCAGATAGGGTTAAGATTATGCAAGACTTGTCCTCATTTCTGTTACTTGCAATGTTGCCAAATTTTAATTACCCTGGCTGAATTTTTTTATGCTGGGTGTGTGCCTAAAACTGAAGGGTGTGTATGTGTCTCTGTGTGTTTTACTATTTCAGTCATTCTGAAACCTGAGAAGTGAAGAAAGATTTTTTTTTTTCCATGTGAACCAAAGATGCCAACCTATTTTATTTCCTCAGGAGGCTGTAATGCACAGGGTACCTGAAAATCCAGTTGTTAATATTAATGCCACAGATATGTCTTTTGGCTGCCTGGAAACAGATATCCAAGTTTGTGAATTTTGGAAAACGTGGTAGAAGCCAAAAGCTTCCAAGACATGGGAGATCTCCCAGTCACACCATAAACAGGGGTATCACCTGCAGCTCCCACACATTGAGCAGAGCCTTCTTTTCACTGATATCCCAGGATTATCACAGGGCCCAAGGTCTTTCTGAGTGTCAATATCCACATCAGTTCCCTGAAGGTTCATCAGGTTTTAATGCACAAATAGAGGAAAAAAGAGGAGAGATGAACTGTTCTCTAGGCTTGATTGACTGGTTGGCCAAATCTCTGTTGGCTTCAGGGAAAGTTGGACACCTACATGTTGACATCTATATGTAGGTACTTGAATGTGGAATTCAATCCCATCCCTCCTATCTCTGGAAAACTGGAGATAAAGGGTGTTGACAGCAGAAGGTGTTGACAGAGAATGAGTGATGACAACAGAAAGGCTGTGGCTTGTGTTCAGGGCTGCTTCTTGTGCAGGGACCACGATGAAGGAGAGGAGATTCTGGCTTAAGCCAACAGTGGAGGGTTGGAAGCCAAAAATTCTGAGGGCAAAGTCCAAGGACCCCAAATACCAAGAGGCAGACTGGAAGGAAATCCAGTTGGAGTGAGCAGGCAACAAAGCAGATTAAAACAGAGCCAGTAGCAGAGGACTATTTTTATTGAAGGAAACTACTTTCTGGATAGAAGGATAGGAACAGCACTTTTTTTTTTTTTTTTTTTTTTTTCTACAAGAAAAGCAGAATAAGGCTCAAAGGATGCCCTTGTATAACATGCAACAGACACAAATTCCTAAACTTGAGAATATCTATGTCATAATCTCATTTCTTCGAAAAATTAGGGACAGATGGAGGAGAAAAAAACTTTTAGAATTGTGTTTTTCATTAAAAGCAAAACAGAAAAAAAGATCATCAGCAACAAAACATTAAAAAGTCTTGACAAAACCTCTTGCACACTCTCCATAGCCACATAACACATGGTGCTCCCAACTGGCAATGATCCTATGCAGGGATAGACAAAGTTCAGATCAGAGGCTGGGAAACAGCACAGCCCTGAGCAACTCATCCACTTCTCTCTCCATCATGTTTACACCCAGAGTGAATCTTTGGCCAATCTACATTTCTTCCTTAGTCTTTTGAAAAGAAATCAATTAATTTTGTTAACTACTTGCTACAACACAGCAAAGCATAAGCAATTATTTTGCTGAATTACAGCAAATCTTACCTAGTATTTCTGCAAGCCCTGTAGCACTTAGCCAAAACTTGACCTCAGATAGCTTTGCAGGACCTTTACAATTTTCTGTTTCAGACTGTCTGTGGTTCGTTCCAAATCTGAGAAAGTTACTGAGAAGGGCTTCAGTTGTTCTTTTAGACTTGTCTTGTGTCATAGGTGGATTTTATAATTAGTATTTTGCAATGCCCAGGAGCCCTGGTCATGCATCAGGAACCTTCTTGCCTTAACAGCTGTACAAACCCAGGCACAATGAGCTCAACCTCCTTGTGAATAACATCCCTTCCCTTTTAATAAGATGTAGTTTTGTTGAAGTCAGGTCAAACTCTGTTGTCAGCTACCCTGGAGTATATCTAAAGCCACTTTGTTGTCATTTCAACAAAAACACAGAGTACACAGCAAGGTTTTTGCTTCAAAGTAAATGCCCTTTCTCAGTGTGAAATTGCCTCCTACAGCAGAAACCTGTCTCTGAGCTCTGCTGCTTAATCCACCAGGAGCTGACAGCTCATGCACTGGGGGCCAGCAGTGCCAACTGGCAGCCCAGTCCTTGGGTGGATTAAACCAATTATTGCTGCTCTTTGTCTTCCTGCTTTGTGCTCTCCCCTCACTTCCCAGGTCTTTCTGTTTGCACATGATTTTATATGAATGCTGTAGAGTTTTGTCATCTCTGTGTAAGGATGTTCATTGTGGCTCAGTGCTCCTGCATATGCTGTTGGAGCTGGGCAGAGAGACCAGCCAGAGGTTCTGGTGCACTGGAAGATGCCCTGCGTGTGGCTTTCTGCTTCCCCTCCTCTTTAAAAACCTGTTGTTAGGTTGATTTTCTGGTTCTGAAGGCAGAGCCACCCAATGATTACCCTCATTTGGATTTTCCTGCCTTTCTGAGTGTTCTGACCAGATTCTGACCAGAATGAGGTCCATAGTGGTGCTGCTGAATGGGTATGTGGAGGTGTAAAAAAATGCTGATTTCTGTGAAGGTTTTAGGTCTTCTTTTCACCTCTGGTGTAGAAAAAGAGGTGTTTCTTAGTGAGGGATTAGGGAGGGTGGTGCAGCCTGCAATGGTGTGTGCACAGCACAGTGCAGCCTCACCATCTCCTCCTTCTGATCCATTCACTGTAGACCTTCAGTGGGCAGAAAATACTTCCCAGTGACACTTAGAGATGGTTTAAATATTTTAATATCTGTACAAAACCTAGGCTGACAGAAGTATTCTGAAGACTGAAAAACTATGTTTTATATGGTAATTTATATTGAATGGTACTGGGGCCATTCTCACAAATGAAAGAACAATAATGATGCCAGGACTGTGCTCTACTCTTAATGAACATTTTGGCACTGGCCTGTGCATAACTAGTTTATACAAAAAAAAAACAAAAAAAAACCCAAAAAACAAAACAAAACAAAAAAAAAAAAAAAAACAAAAAAAACCCCAAAAAAAAAACCAAACAAAAAAAACCAAAAAACCAAAAAAAAACCCCCAAAAAACAATAAAAAACCCCCCAAACAAACAAACAAACAAACCCCCCCAAAACAAACAAACAAACCCCCCAAAGAAAAAAGAGAAACAAACAAACAAACAAAAACCCCAAAAACCCCCCCCCCCCCAGTATTCCATTGTATGTCAATTTCCCATCTTCAAGGCTTTTATTCAGTAAGCATTCAAGAGAGTACTTTCAGTGCCACACCAATCTGATGTCTCTAGGCCTTCAGCAAATAGATCTAAACATGTTTGTAGGTACACTTAGCTGGAAAGACCAAGAAAGTTACTCCTCCAGCTCTCCAGCTTGATGGTCTTCCAAAGCTCCTGCCAAATGGAATGTTTTGACATTGATGAATCCTTGTGATTTAACATGAGCCATACCAGGTCTTCCGTCTTCCAGAAGCAGTAGCAAAAACATGTTCCTGAAAAACCAGAACATCCATGAATATTCCACCTACACATGTCATGTGTCTCTTTGCCATGCAAATAGAAAACTGAGGGCTCATACCAGACATAAATCCCGCAGCAACATGAGAACTAATATTTGACACTTCTGAAAACTGATTATTATTTTTTTCACAGCCAAATGATTTTATCAAATATTCTCCACTGGATAAATCAAGGCTTGGAGGGTTGGTTTAGAACTGCTTCTGCCCCATCAGTGCTACAGGATGACTTCAGCACGTCTTCATCCTAGCTCCTTCTTTTCCTAAATCAGAGTTGTTTCACATATACTGCACTGAGTCAATAACCCCTGCTGTGATTTCATATCTTTTGTAGAAGTGGCAGAAAAATGGGTGAAAAACTGCCTGATTCAGGATTTTTCATCAAACATTAAGACTTCTCAAGAGACTGTCCTGCCTACTACTGGTATGTCTCACACTTATGTATTATCTTGTAGCCTTGTTAATGGGAGTAAAATCGAGCAACAAAGCTCCCATGGCAGAGAGCCAGGGGACTCAGGATTCATGATGGGCACTTTAACTTCACAGTTTCTACTTGTGTGCTCTCCATCTTAACCCAAATGACCGCCTCTGTGGAAAAGGTAGCAGACCAGGTGATGTCCCAGCTGAACCCACAAATCCAGCTGTCATCATTTGAGCTCATGCTCAGAGTATCACCACAGAATCATAGAGGGGCTGGGGGTTGGAAGGGACCATAAAAATCACCTTGTTCCAAACCCCTGCCGTGGGTTTCCACTTGACCAGGCTGGTAGAAACCTCATCCAGCATGAACACTTCCAGGGATGGGGCATCCACAGCTTTTCCAGGCAGCCTGTGCCAGGGCCTCACCAGTCTCACCCTGTTTGAAAACCCCTGTATGAAGCACCTCAGTCTGCCACAACCTCTCAGAGGGAGGTGCTGATCTAATCCTGTGTCTGGACTGCACACAAAGTGCAGAACAAAGGAAAGGCAGTGAAGGAAAACAAGGAGCTGTTGAAGTGATGGTACTGAGCTGGCTGGTGACCTTTTCATCAGTAGCCTAATGACTGACAGCAATTTGCAGCTGTTTGTCAACATTTACAGGTGAGACCTCAGTGCAAAACATCTGAAGGATTTCCTCCAGGTACAGTAATTAGAGCATAATTAGAACCATTTACAGAGGAAGCATATACTGTTCCCTCCCTGGTAACATGAAGATCTCTCTTCCCTGTGCAACAGCTCAGCTGCATCCATCAATGCAGGAGCCAGGCTTCACACTGCATTTCTTTCCTATTTCTGACTAATTTTTTAAGGCCTCTGCTGCAGAAATAGAAACATAAAAAAAAAAAAAACAGAGAAAAGAGAAACATAAGAAAATCTGACAACACAAGATTGGCATCTCTCAGCCACTCCCTTTGCCAGGTGCTGAGCCTTTCCCTTTGATCTGTCTCAGCAGGGAAGAGGTACCAAATTTTCCACCTGTTCCAGCTTGTGACCTTGCTAAATCATTTGAATTCACTGTTTCCTGTAAATATATATATAATAAGAGTTTCCAAAGGACATCCCATTAACAGTGTTTGCAGCTGAAACTAAAGGACCTCTTCCATCTCACCACATACAGCCTCCTAGAACTTCATTTTCCCCCTCTGAAGGTGGATTTCTCACCCTGATCTCCTTATGTGGGTCATAATGTCTGAAGAAGACATCCTCTATGTTTTATTATGGCTTTGGTCTTCATATTGGATGAGATTTTTTTTTTTACTAGTCCAAAACCTTCATCTTCAATCTGATTAAGTTTCCATACTTCGAGCTGTGGAAGACCAGAGACATTCCTGGTATTGGCTAAAAGTTGGATGTGTTTTCATTCTCATCATAAGCACTCACTTACTTATTGATCCTACACAATTCTGTTGATGACATTTGCTAAATCCCTTTGAGAGCTCAGCAATAAGAGCAGTTCACTCAGCACCAAGAATAGCTTGGGAGTTTTGTTGGGTGCCTTTTGATGATTAAATGGCTTTCAGTGGAAAATTATCCCTTCTATCAAAGTTTTTCCTCACCTCAAATATAAGGCAAAAACTTTCTGGAATGTACTTCAGGGCAGCCTGGAACAGATTACTCTTGTTCTTACCTAATTTTCTCTTGAAAAAATGTCTCAGATTTCATTTTCCCTCAACCTCACCTTCCCTTCATTTAAATTGTGTGAGATAAGTCTCTTTACATTTCCTCCCCATTTCATCCCTTGCAGGCCTTTTGCCACCTGTGCTATGGATGCTGCTTTGTTTCAAGCTATTTTAAAACTTCATTACTTCAATTTCTCTGAGTCTGAGCAAAACACTGGCATGGCAGACATCATTAGCAAGATTAGGTCAAAACTATCCTTTCATAAGTGCATATTGCAGACAGAAGCATTCAGCTCCCTGCATTCTTCAAAGCAGGTACCACCTGAACATCAGAAGAAGAAGTTATATAAGGTGTTCTTCTTCTCCAACGTGTTACTTTTACAAATATATAGCCCTGCCAGGCATGCTAAACAAGATGCACAGAACAGTATTGATTAGCATGTCATTAGTTTCACAGGCAGAGCCTGGGACTGTGGGTGTGAGTGAGCCTGGAGATGCTAATGACAGCTGTGAGCAGAGTGAAGATGGACCCTGCTCAAACATCAGCTCTCAGCAGCTCCACAGGAAGAGTTCAGCTGCATAGCTGGCTGTAAATGGAAGTTTGTATAGGACACAGTGTGGCAGCCTGATTAAAATCTGTGCTGATGTGAAGCAACCCCTCTGAATGTAATGTACATCAAATCATAGAATCATTTAGATTGAAAAGGACCTGTAAGGTCATTGAGTCCAACTATTGACCCAGCATTGCCAATTCAAAAACTAAACCATGTCCCCAAGGACCACATCTGCACATCTTTTAAATATCTCCATGGTTGGTGATTCCACTGTTTCCATGTACAGCTTCTTCCAGTGCTTGACAAGTTTTTGGTGAAGAAATTTTCCCTAACATCCAATCCAAACCTGCCCTAGTGCAACTTGAGGCTGTTTCCTCTTGTTCTACTGATTGTTACTTGGGATAAGAGGCCAACCCCACCTGACTACAACCCCTTTCAGGTAGTTTGGGAGAGCAAGAAAGTCCATCCTAAGCCTGTTTTTCTCCAGAATAAACACACCCAGCTCCCTCAGCTGCTCCTTATCAGTCTTGTGCTCCAGACCCTTCCCCATCTCTGCTGCCCTTCTTTGGTGTCAGCTGAGGTTGTTTGGTTGAAGGAGCTCTTTTTTCCCAATCCCTGTCTTCCCTCTCCTCAGCCTCCCCTGTGCTTGGTAGGGCAGGCCTTCTCCTAACCACACTGGATGCACTAGCTTCACTTCTGCTTTGAAATTTTCTGTAACAGGGAAGACCAGAATGCTAGAATAAGTAGAACTCAGCAGAGAACATTTATTAGGGCAGGGGATAAGGTTGTATCAAAGAAAGAGAGTGGACCTGAGAAAACCAATGTCCATTTGTTCTCCTCCAGCCCAATCCTCCTCACACAGATCAAGGAAAAAGCAGAAAACACAAAGTGGCACTCCAAGGAATAATTTTTGCTTTTTCCATGGTGGCAACTCGAGACTAAAATATTTCTGTGATATCTACAATGAAAATGATGGTGTTATTTCAAGTTCAGCCAAAGATGGCAACTTTTTCTGGTGGTCTTTTGCACTGATTCTGTGGCAATTCATGTTCCTGGGAGGCAATGACAAGCCCTGCTCTGCTTAGGGGTGGGTACAGCATGTCAGCTGTCATGACAGGAGAAATGAATGCTGAGAAGCATCAGTCCTTCTTCCTACCTACCATTTAAGGGAGGGAAAAAAAAAAAAAAAAAAAAAAAAAAAAAAAAAAAAAAAAAAAAAAAAAAAAGCCAAACAAAAAACCCCTCCAAAAAACAAAAAAGGTGATAATTAGGTCTCTTTAGGAGGTCTGGGTGAACATCAGGTATCTTTTACACAGGCTGCTGGGAAGTTTTTATTAGGAACAGATTTAGTTCATGACTAATCTGAACCATATTTAAACCATGACCTCACTTATTCATTAATTTCTATCTCAATAGGATGCACTAGAATGAGGAAAATCATCTGTGTGCTATTTCTTCACATCACTTGTTTATATCTGCAATCATCTTTTTCACTGGAATGTATCAGCCTACAAACAAAAATTGCTAGAGCTGGGGAGAAACTCCAGCTGTAAATCTGAGTATTTTTGGGCCATAGAACATTGCTTCCCCTGGCAGCATTTCTTTCCCTTTTAGGTGTAATCAAGCAGGAAGTTTAACATGAAAACCAACAAAGGAAATCCTTATTGATTTATTCAACACTGTAAAGGTGTAGCAGCAAAGCAAGAAGATATCCCCGAAGTGCCTTTTAAAGATGTGCACTGCATAGCAAATGGATTTTAAAGTGAAACTCTGGGAAAAATAATTAATTCAAAGTTTGTCCATGATACCTGAAACAAAACTACATAAAAGAGAAAGTGAGGGAAAGAAAGTTTATGGAGGCATTCCAGTGTAAAATCTTCCTGCTGAGGAGAAAAGGAAGAAATCAGAAATGGTTATATCCACAATCTAAAATAAAATTTTATTATGATTCCTGAATTTACAGAAGTTTATATCCTTGAATCTCAACTGTAAAAATTAATGACTCACTTAAAAGTCCAGAGTCATATTGCTAGATTTCAGACACTTACCTTAAACCACTGCACGTGTCTGTTTGGGAAATGTTTCTTCTATAGAGAGACAGAATCTTCTTTAGAGTAATTTATCCCTTCCCAAGGTCTGAGGGACCCTGGCTCTCCCCAGTGCCTGCACAGGCTCCTTAGAGAAAGAATAGATCCATGTTTTTCTACTTGTTGGATAGACTCTAGACCTCAGTATTACTCTGGGTAATAATTTTTCAGAGTTCACATATTAGTCTAAGATATGAAGACATTGGCTGTGAACTGGAAGTATTAATCAGATAAAGAAGAGAAAGTTTGTTCATTTCAAGCCTTGATATAAAAGTTACTCAAATAGCTCACAGAGATCCAGTCAGATTCTTAAAATCACACATTTTCTAATGCAAGTAGAATCACTGGAGCTATTTATGGAAGAAAAAAAAAAAACCCACAAAAAAAACCCAACCTAATGAAACTGGCAGCCTTTCAAACAAAACTTTTTCAAACAAATTTAGCTTTATCTACTTGGCTAGGTTGGTGGAAAGAATAGGTGAGTTAGATAAGTAGTGATTATCTAGCCCTGTGTGATTACAGCTCTGCCAGGGTTTGAATGATGACACCTGGGCATAGCATCACTGAGGAGCAGCAAAGCTAGATCCCTACCCTGGCAGCATCCTGCTCATGCTGTCAGAGCAAGAGGTGGATGCAGGAAAGCTGGGAGCAACAAGGTGCTTCTGCTTCAGTGAATGCCTTTGTGTTGAGTGTGGAGGAAGGACAGCAGAAACGGTTTTGGTTTTGAGATGTTAATGAGACAGTTAAATGGGATGGGGCATAAATTATCAGTCGGCTTAAAAGATCTTGTTTCTGGTGTGTAGAGGAAGATTAAATGATCAAAGGGAGCTCAGTGAGAGCAATGTGCCCAGATTAGCTGCAGCCGGGTGAATGTGCAGAAGGAAACGCGTGGTAGCCAAAGAACAGAAATGAGATTAAGAGAGGGAGGCTTTTACCTGTGTGCACAGCCAGGGTAGTGGAAATACCGTTTGAGAGAGTTTTGTTAAAGAAAGAACACGTATAGAAAGAAGAATTTCCCTCGTGGCTAAAATTAAAAGGTAACAACCCTAAGTAACAACCAGCTGAGTGCAGCTCTGCGTCAGAGGCAGGATGGAAAGAACAATCTGATCATAAGTTTAGCTGGGATCATTATGAAAAATGAATGATAATCAGCCTTGCAGGATAAAACCTCAGTAAAGCATACTTCTTAACACCATATCCATCTTTTCTGGTGCACAGCTGAGAAGCTGCTTTCATTCCCACTTTCCCAGGACAGTCACATGGAATAACTAGCCAGTAAATACCACATCAAATGGGCAGTAGCATAAGTTGCTCTTCATGGTAGAACAGTATTTTCACTCTCCTCAGATTTAAGGCAACTAGTGCAGAGACCTATTTCTGATAACAGCATATGGCTACCTGAAATAAACCACAAAGGCAGAGAGACCAGCTCTGAAAACTAATGATGAACAGTGACAAGGGATAGAAGGACTTGGGTAAGTAAACCTTGCTACCTGCTTGCTTTGTTGTGCCTGCTCAGTAAATCTCAGCTCAGCTGCCTTACTCTGGAAGTACCAAGGTTGCAGACACGGAGTTTCAGGAGGTAAATTCCTAAGGCATTCACTGCTCTTCTCTTGAATGTGTTTAGAATTGTCCCAGTTTTGTAAATCCTAATTTACTTAAATATTTAACCAAATCAACAATCTCTCATGGTGATCATCTCCCTGTATCTCTCAGTCTGGTAGAAAGGCTTGGAATATTCCTTACAAATCTGTCCTGGAGCAGGACACATAAAGATGTTATAACAATCTTTCATCCAACACAGCAGTAATTACAGTACTCACAGAGGTTTGAGAGATTTAACTCCTTCTTCTGCCTAAAGGGAACATAGAACTCCAAATCTGAGGCAAAGAGTTTAAGCTCTTTAACCTGGTATTATTCACAAAGGCACTGTGGAGTAGCTCCCCTTCTAGTGTTTATTAAAACAATTTCACTTTTATTTAAACAGTGATAAATTCCTTAGGTTAAAAGACAGTGAGTGTGATCATTTTGCTTAATGGTCAATCTCCACTTGGGACAAAGAAGGGAAAACCTTTCCATCCTTTGTTTCACTGAGTACCTAAGGGAGAAAATATAAATTAATGAAGTGTTGGAGGAAGGTGGAATTCTGTGTGAACTGGATTCACATAATGTTTTTTAGACTCTCTCCATATGTCCAACTTCAACATGAAGTGCATACCACTTCCAAAGCTGCTCTCAGTATTTCATGGAACAAAAACCCTTTGGGCAGGCTGAGGTGAGGAGATGTGGATTAAGATCAATTAGAAGCAGGGCAGGGGAACCAATCTTCAGCCTGCCATGTGATTGTGAATAGTTTATTCATTGAATTTTTGAATGAAAGACATCACTGTGATTGCTCCAGCTGTCCTTTGTAAGGAGCCTGGATACAAAAAATACAGCTTGAAGTGCTTATGTTTCCCTTGTGTGTTTTCTCCATGTTTTCTGTCTTTGGTAACACTGGAAGAGCAATTGCTAATTTTGTGTCCTCTCTGGGTTAGATATCATTTAGACCTTCAGCTACTGACCCCTCAAAGCAAAAAAAAAAACAAAAAAACAAAAAAAAACAAACAAACAAAAACAAAACAAACAAACAAAAAAAAACAAACCAAAACTGTACACAGGATACAAAGGATGCAATGACTTCAGTGACTGGAGCCACTCCTGTTATTTCTGGGGCCTCATGGATAAAATAGGAGCACAAGAAGGAATTTGCAGCTCGTCATTTTGAGGGCTCTCATCCTGAAATCCTGTTGACTCACAGTACAACATATGGAAGCACAGAGCACGTTGCTGGGAATTGTCTTGTGTCCAACAGAATACTGGAATGTGTAGGTAGCTGGAAGGAAACACCTGGTCTGTTCAGCCCAGGCCAGCACTCTGAGCACTAGGAAAGGTCAAATCAGTGTTGCCTTTAGATGAGTCTGCAGAAGGTTTCTGGCATGGATGACGTTGCTCTGGTACACATGTGTGTAAATACACGTGGCTGCAGCTGCAGTACAGAGGTAACAGTACTTGTAGTCTTCATGTACAAAATGGATCCTACGTAACTAATGGTGGGTGAACCAACTGCAGGTGACAATTGTAAAGAGAAAAAGCTGAAAAGGTAAACAAGAGGAAGCCACCTGTGATCCAAGAGTCATTCTGGAGTAATTTCTACTGCTGCAGTGTAACCTGCTGCATTCCCCCACACTGCAATGTCAGTGATAAATATGCTTTAGCTGTCTCTTACTTGCTTCTGCTGTAGGCTCAAATCCACAAGACATGCAGGAGAAAATGACAAAACTAATTAACCAGACCTACTAAAGAACCATTCCAATTGAAAATAATGTTTGACCTTTATAATGTTTAATTGCAGCTAGAAAAAGATTCAAAGTTTAAGAACAAAAGTTATCTGTGTTCAAGTTTGTGATTTCACTGAGTTTTCTAATTTTTTGCAGTACACAAAGTTATGTGAATTTTTTTCGTTCTTGCAGGAAATGAGTATTTAGCTCTACCTTTGGGCATACAATTGATTTCTCACCATACTGGTGTGCCTATCACCCTGTGTTAATTGGCACCCTAAGGAGTGAAATTAAAGAGGGAGGAGGTTTATTCTGTCATGCCTGGAGTAGCTTCCCCAGAATCAGACCAGACCGTGCTGGAGCAGCAGGATCAAGGCAGGCTGTGTACAATGCCTGTGCTGTAACCTGTTCTGAAGAGCTACAAGGTGGGTCCTCAGGGATTTAGAACATTAAGCTGCCCTGCCCCAAATTGACTCCAATCTGTTTCAAGGTGTTATTGATCTGAATGTTAAAGTCATTAACCTCAGCATTTAGCTGAGGATATGAAGCTGTACACTGAAGTTAACATCACCTGGTCAAAGATACTTGTGAGACAGAAATCACTTCTGGAGTTCCCATGAATTGATCCAAAAAAAGATGATATCTCTGCATTGAGTCCTTGGTTCCCAGACGTCACACTTGTTCTATATACAGTCATGTCTCCATGGTAAGCTGCTTTGATTTTTTTTTAATTTTTTTTTTTTTTACCAAGTCAGTAGCAAGCTAATGGGAAACCAGGAAGGTGAGAAGTTTTGAAGAGAAGCTATTTTAAAGAGAAGCTAGAAATTCTTATATCTGAGAGGCCAACAGGAAATAATTGGATATAGTTTATCTTCTACTTTGGGCTGACAAACAGGCATATAAAATTGCTCATGGAAATGTATTTTGAAGTAATGAGTAGCAGTGTGTCCTGAGCACCTGCAGTTCTTGGATATTTTGGGCACAAGGACAGTATGGTTTGGGGATTAGAAATTCCAGTTAGCCCAAGAGAAGCTGAAGCCCAGCCTCATTCATTTGAATCCATGGGGTAGGATGGAAATGTTAGAATTAACAATTGAAAGATGTGAATAATTGGCTCTGTGAGCTGGGACTTGTCCTGAGCCTGTAATATTTGAAAATTCTCTTAAGCCCAACAGCATGGGATTTAGCATCCTTTCTTAATATTTTGACAGGGTGAATTATTTTAATTAAAATTTTTAATCATCAATAAAAATAACTGTGGATGCTTCTGATATCTATGTACATGCTCTCTCCCATTAAAAATTCTGCCATTTTTGGCCTCATCCCTATCCTACAGCAATTAATTACAGTTTAATCACATGAGTGAATTAAATATGACATTCCTTTGATCTGCCTTTCATTCTTCACCTCTTAATTTCTTTGAACAACTATCTGGACACACGGAGAAAGGAGGAATCTTCTCCAGAGCATTCATTATCCTATATTATTTTACCACATCCCGTCCCAGCCATCTGCTTTCTTAAATACAAAATTGCAGCCTATCAGGGGTTAGAATTTAGAGTAGTCTGCAATGTCCTTTGAAAAAAAAATGGAACACTTGCATCTCTCATGGAAGATCTTTTTCCCATGAACAGCAGCTGCTGTTACATTCAGACATGAGCTACTGCACGTATTTGCATGCTTCTTTACTTTAATCTTCATGATTCTGTCTCGTCTGGGTCATTTGGTTGGAAGGGGTGTAGGTGCTGACTGACAGCAGCTGAGGCTGAGCTTGTCTCTGATTTAGATGTTGGCTCCCATTGCCTCATCTGCTCACTGCAATTTGCTGTACCTCAGGCTTCTCCAGGAGCAGAAATGTGAGTGTCCTGGTTGTTTTTGTGTGCAGGGATCTTCTCTGACACAGACCTTCACTCCATAGCACTGCCCACACCAAAAGCAACCAGAAATCATCAGCAGAGCAGGTGATTTGAATGTTTCTCTCCTTCCTGGCTCTGCTCCCACATGAGTGATAAAATCTTAAGTAAAGCCCCTGACACAGGAATTACTTTCAAAGCAAGTGTTTCATCCATCACTTCGTTCACACTCACTCACCTGGAGGTTCTGGAGGCTGGGCTGGATGAGCTCTGAGCTCTGATCTATCAAAGGTGTCCCTGCCCATGTCAGGGGATCTGAATGAGGTGATTTTCAGGTCCCTTCAAACCCAGACTATTCTGTGATTCTGAGTCTATGATCCAAGTTGTATTACACAGGTGAAGATTTGAACTTCTGTAGGTGTATTCCCAATAAAAAGATGCTGTTCTGGGTTGGAGTATGGAGCTGTCACCAGCTGATTTGGGACTGTGAGTGGAATTAATGTGCCCCTGCAGCTGTGGGATACAGAGCACCTTTGAAAGCAGATATTGTGTGTCTGGGCTGTGCCTGCTGAAGGATCAAGAACATGAGAAGGAATCTGTGTGGCTGCTTTCCTAAAAAGGGAGAGCTCTTGCACACTCTTCCCAGGTGTCATGTTAGATGGAGAGCCATGCCTCAGCTCTCAATTACAGAGCTATGAAGAATAGGATGTGCAAATACACTAAGACAATTGGGAGTCTGAGACCTTGCTTAATGAAATTAGGGTACAGATAACTGCCTATAAATATACTTGGAAGAAAAGAAAGGTAGCACCACAGAGGGAACAGAGGTAGTTAAGCCAAGTAATAATGCACATTAGTAAATAAATGTTGGAAGTTAGAAGGATTTTTTTTTTTTTTTAACCAGTGAAAGTACACACAGGTAACCCTCTCTGAAATGATCCAGAAGAGCATAGTGAGAAAGAAATTAAATCCTGCAGGGGAACAAAAATTGACAAATTTATCTTCCGTGTCCTCCTGTTTGTTAAAACCCAAAAAAAAAAAAAACCAACAAAACAAACCAATCTGCTTCTGTGTGACTGAGACTTGAAAAGCTAGGACAGGGATAATGAGGGGACAGGAATGCTTAAAATTTGTTTCAGGAATAAAAATAAGAGCTAAAGGTTAAAAACAAAAGGGAAAACAAAAAGTTTAAATTCATTTTTTTTTTGGAAATACAACCTGCCCTCACAGCAAGGAGCAGAAAGGAAAAGCTCAGCACCTGAGATTGGAAAATACAGGAGAAACACAACAAATGGCAAGTCCTGACAGGAGGTGCTTGCGTGGTTCTGTGCAGAGGGCAAGAGGAAAAGTCACATTGCCGGGGAGCAGAGCAGCTGATACCATCGGTGTTTGCACATCACCTCATTAACACCAGCAGGTCCTTGCCAGGTGCTGTCTTGTTCCAGGGCTGGAGAGAAGGGCTGGACGCAGCCCTGTCACCACGGTGCTATTTTTATCCGTATACAGAAGATTTCTGAATTAGAAAGAACTTCAGCTGGCAAAAGGTAAACACATCCCTTTGATTTCAGGAAACACAGCAGCTCTCCTGATTCAGGTGCGAGAGGCAGTCCTGATGCTTCTTTTATTCCCCAAAACTGATGCATGTTTTGAAAATGCAAAAAAATATTACAAAAGGCACCAAAAGCACGCAGTATAGCTTCATTGGTGGTTTTTGATGGGTTTTGTTTTGGTTTTTTTTTTGTTTCTTCTTCAGAGGATGCTGGAGCTTACAGCTCCAGCTTCATATCTTAGACTCTCAATTTCTCAAATATCTGTTCTGACACATAAACAGAAAGCAGAATAGTTTTGTTCCACATAAGAGAAAGAAGAAAAAAAAAAACACCAAAAACCACCAAACACACCTGAATGCCATTTTTCCAGATCTAACTCAGGCTGACAGTCACCCTGGCCATTTATATGTTTTACCAGAATCTCATTATTACAAAATGTAGTTATCCCAAAACAAAATTTCATTCAGCTGCTATCCCTATCGTTCTGATTTCAGAAGAAGAAACAAAACAAACCCAAGCCTCAGAATGATGCACATAAAGAAATGCTTTGACGTGAGCCAGCACCTGCAGCAGGACGAGCTCACCTAGAGCTGCCAGTGATGCTGTGGGTGTAGATGAATATGTATGCACATGTTTGGGATCTTAGTCCTTCCCACCACTTAACATAATCTAGATTGTGGTGGAGCTTCTCCTATAAACACTCTGCCTCCTAAGGCACGTATTTTTATTTTTAAGAGACGCCACCCAGAAGAGCAAGCTCGCTGAAACTGGTAAGTTATTTGAACTAGGAAATGATGAAGATAGAGAAAAACAGATTTAGAAAGGAAAAAGTTATTTTGCATATGAATAGGATAAAGGGATGAACTAAGGCTTGGAAATAGATGTTGCAGATCAATATTGTTCTCTGTGCAAGGAGACATCTCAAATCTCCAAGCTGTCTGTCAGTCTTGACGTTAGCTCATTATTGTGCAAAAATTTTGGTTATTGTCTTCCTGTCACTGAAATGCATTGAAGACTTCTCTTTGAGTGAGGTGTCAAGATCAGCTGTCAAAAGCTGACAAAAAGGAGGTGAAATACCACATAATCTGTAACTACATTAATGTGTTGTCTTCTCCATGATGAAGGCATTTTATTCTCACCATCCTATTGTTTGAGTTGTCTAGTTGAGACAAAGGTAACAGAGTAAGATACTTACTGATAAATAAGGGTTGTATGAATCTTCCAAAATATTATTTCTTTTGTACTGCATGTGGAAATTGGGATGTTAGTCTATGAGCTTTCCTTGAGGACCTTGGTATATTAGTATCCATAATGAGGCGTGATGTAATAAAGCCTTGTTGAAACAAATCATTCAAACAAAATGAAAATAGTAATCTGTTTGTTTATTTGCTGATTCCCTGCTTGACTTTCCAGCTCAGTGGCTTGTGTAAAGTTGCCCTGTAAGTTATGGGTTTGTACACATTATATTATGCTAATCATAGAAATGGAATTAGACTTTCTAATATGAGACTATTCAAAATTGTTTAGGGCTTTTTTTTCCCTCTTCCTGGGAAAACTGTCTGTATGTCTGCTGCTTCTGGACTAGCAGAAGTTATTCCAGAGAGTAGCTGGAAAAGGAGGATTGCTATAGTGGTAGATTGTGGTAGTAAAGAGCTAAGGGAGGAATAATGATAGAGTCTGTGGAAGTGTAGGTTGTTTGTCTTGGTTGTTGAGATGTTTTAGGATGTTTTTGTATGGGTCATTTGAATTTCCTGGAGTGATGCTGGGGCAGCCATGGCAGAACCATTCCCAGAAGGAGCAGAATTGTGGGCAGGTACTTGGAGGGTTGTACAGGCTGGTTGTGTCAGCAATGCTCACAGAGGAACAGGGTGTGGGCAGAGGCATGGGTGGCATCCAAAACAGACCATTAAAAGGTTTTTTATTGTGGAGGGGTGTCCCACAAGGGAAAGATGACCAGCTCTGCTGCCAGGGAAAGCATCTGCTCACCTTCCCCCGCAGCAGAATGACTGAATTTACATCCTGTTTGACTCACCTGAAGTCTTGGCCTCTGTGGAGCTTTTGCATTCCCTTTATCTGGCTTGGCTGGAGTTTGGAGGTTCACTTATTCCGGGTGAGCTCCTTGCTGCTCTGAGCTCAGGTAACTTTTTCCACAGACCCTTCAATGTGCAGAGCTCCTGTTTGTTGGACTTGGCACACACCCTTCTAATCAAAGGCAGTGTCAGGGAGAGCTGGCTGGAGTGTCTGTGGTGGTTTAAACAGTGAAATGTGTGTGAAAGGAAACACTTCAAAGCATGTTTGAACTGATGAATGTTTTGAATGCTTACTGATGTTACTGATGAAGGGGCGTGGTAAGGGCTGCTGAAAGAAGGTGGAAGGTTGTGGGTGCCCTTCTGGGTGTTTGGGATGTCCATTAGTGAGCTGGGATGCTCCAAGGATGATCTTGCTCCTTTTAACTCTCCTCTGGAGATCAGACCTTCCCTGATAAGGTATTCTTTAGCCCTGTCATCTCTCCTGCTGGTATTTATTTACAGATTCATTAAGTACTATTTTCCATAGTTAGTTTGATTGGGGACTGCTCAGCTCTGATAGAAGATTGTATTAAAGCTCATATAATCCCTGCCTGGCTTATTTGTTTGCAGGATAATTCTCCACACATGTTAACTTAATAAGACATCTTTTAATATTCTGCTCCTCCTGTGTTTCTGTGATCCTAGGAAGGCCCTGCTGGGAAGCTCAGCCAGCCTGTAGGAAAAGAAACTGCTTCAAGCCACAAATTCCTGCACTTCTTTCAGACCCTCTGCCATTTTCCTGTAACACTGAAATCAGTGGAATGGACCCTGGCATTGGAAAGGTCCAGGCACTTCCTGAGCATGGGATATAAACTAAGCCATTGGATAATCTTTTTTTAATTGCCTTAAAAAAAAAAAAAAAAATCAGGATATGTGCTAGATAAGATCTATGGATGAATCCTGGCATCTGAAGACTATTGACTCTGGTAGTGTCAGATACCATTATTCCCCAGACCCCTCAGTTGGGTGTTGATTGTTCTGCTGTCTGAGTTATTCATGCAGAGCTGGATATGACACAAGACCTGCAGGAGCCCTGGTCTCCTCTGGAGTAACAGCTGGGGGCCAGCAGGGAAGCCTGGTGCATTTCCAGTGGCATCAGACATCTTCATGTAGGCAGCAGAACCTGCCAGGGTCAGAACCCCTCTGATGCAAAAGCACTCCCTCTTTTGCCATAGAAGAATCTTGCATTAAAGCAAATTCTATCTGAGTTTGATAGCTCCTATTTTAGATTGCATGCACTGTGAAGAGCAGTGATTGAGATGTCCACTGCTGTGGGGGCTACCAACCAACACAGCTCTTCTGGAGAAACAGACATGTATTAGGATGTGAGGTTTTAATACTCTGACTGGAGTAATATATGTTGTGTTTCAGTACTAAAAAGGGCATACAAAATGGAGGGAGAATGGTTTTTACACAGGCAGATAGTGATAGGACAAGGGAGGCTGGTTTTAAACTAGAGAAACAGAGATTTAAGTTAGATGTTAGGAGAAAGTTCTTTACTGTGAGGATAACAAGGCACTGGCACAGGTTGCCCAGAGAAGCTGTGGATGCCCCATCCCTGGAAATGTTCAAGGCCAGCTTGGATGGGACCCTGAGCAGCCTGATCTGGTGAGGTTTGGAACTAGATGATCCTTAAAGTTCCTTCCAATCCAAACCATTCTATGGTGATCCTATGTTATCTGACATTTCTGTGCATGCCTTTTCAATTTAAAATAGCAAGTAACCATATAATCAGAAGACTGCATAAAATTCCTCTCTTATCTGAAGTTTCAGAAAAGGGAAAAGAAAACCAAACCAAGCACATGGAAAATATTATGGGTAAGGTAGGGGAGGCAGCTGAAACCCTGTGGGGTTGGTTTGTTGGAAGGCTTTCCTAAGCACTGTACTTGTAGATGCTTTCTTGCATAAGCATCTTGTAATGAAAGGTTGGGCTGTGTTGTCATGGAGACTTTCAGGTTACCTCATCATTTTGCTAGAAAAGACAAATTTCAGAGTGGCTGTCATTGTACTAATTTAGTCATGAGACCTGACTTCTCTCTGGTTTTATGCCTGCAGTCCTCATCCTTCTCTACAGTAAATCTTGTTTATGCCATCACAGGTATAAGAATGGTTGCATGCTCTTTTATGAAGCTGTCTTCATGTGAATTCACAGTGCACAGCACAATAAATTAGTGTGAAGATGGATTTATGGCCAGGTTGAGAAAAGTCTGCAGAAAGACTTCAGTCTGAGGAAGAGAGAAATTTGCACTGCCATTGTCAGAAACCAGGTGCACTGTTTGCTCTGTCAGGTGGCACTGACTGCCCAGAGCCTGGGGAAAAATCATCCAAACACTGTGGATGTGATGTCTAAGCTAATACCTGGATAGCATAATTTCTCTCTAGTGAATCCAAGTTCAGTACTGTGACGAAAGGATCTCCAGCTGACCCTGGAAATGATGAATTTGAATGCATTGCAAAGTGGTTTCTTCTTCAGATGGGATTTGCCTTGCAGCTAAGTGGCAAAATGGATTTTACTCTTGGTGTGTGCAGGGTTGGCCTCAGGCAGCTGCCCACCTAAAAGGGTTTAAGAGAAAATCAACATTTAACACAAGCAGCTTCCCAGCATGAGTTTTGCTCTGACTTGCCTCTCCACTCTTCAACTCCCATCACCTCAAGGTTGCTATAACTTCCACCACCAGCCCTCATTTTTAGGAATTCATCAATCCTTCCTTACTTCATCCATGGCTTTCCCTGTTCCAGCTTCATACCCCCTCAAACCTTCAGGATGCTCTTGCTTCTCTCTCTCTCTCTGTCTTTTGCCTGTCATCTCTCTTCTGCAGGGAGCCATGGGGTTATCAGATGCTCCTGGTATTAGACAGCTAGGAAGAATTTTCAGGGATGCCAGTCTCTATCTGTGCCCTTCCCCAGGAATTATGTGTAGGTGGAGGTGACAAATGACATGAAGCCCTTACAAAGCTATTTCAGACAGACAATGTGGGAAGAAAATGGACCTCTGGTTGTCTGGGTTGCTGTGTCCTGTCTGCTGTCCTTTGGATTTATTTCACCTTTGTAGGAGAGAATGATTACGTGAAAACTATTTCAGGCTGATGTCCTGAAAGGACTGCTTGTGTCTATGGTTGCTTTTTTTTTTNTTGAAAGATTTTTTTTTTTTTTTTTTCCTTTGGTTTGCCTTTTGTTGTTGTTTCTTTGTTTTTTGTTTTTGTTGTTTTCTTGTCCTCAGCTAGAGGCAAATCAAAGGATGTTTCTGGACTGTTGTAAATGGTCAGTGCATATCCTTATCTCATTTTTCCAAGTCAATTGATCTCAGGACTGATATAAGACACCCTTTCCCTCCTGTTTCATGGAGCAAGGGGTTACACTTTTTTATCTGCTTGATAAAAAAATCCTTGCTTTCCCTTTGTGAATGATGCCTTTTTCCATGTTAAGAGATTGAGGGGGAACTAGAAAACCCCAAATGATTGTAGAGAGGTAAAAAATCCTCCAATGGTCAAAGACTCTCCCTTTCTTTTTTTGCTTTCCAGTCTTCTCTTTCAAGCATTTCCCCAGATTTTTAATATTCCTTTGGATTTTTCCAGCACCCCAAACACACCATGATATAAGAGGGAGGCTGGGCTCTTTGTAGGTTGATTGTGATTGCTGAGGTTGGAACAACACCCAAATCTTCATTGTCCAGTGCTAAGGAAATAAAGGCAAATTTTGCCTGCTAAAGAAATGATACATTTTGTGAGTCTCCCTGTGGTTCCTTCTCGAGCTTCATCTCATGGTGCTGGATGCATTGGCAGCCCTGAGGGAAACATCCTTAACCTAAGGATCTAGGGATACCCTGCCACTCTTGAATCTTGATTTGAGAATCTCCCAGGGATTGACAAACTGTTATTAAGTCTTCTGGGATCTGCTGCTGGTATTTCCACACATACCTTCCCACAAATGACACCAAATTCCTAGAGGAGGTGACCTCCATGGGAAGGAGAATCAGGTCTAAACTGTCACACTGATTGCTTCTGTGGATCAACTTGGCTTCTCCCAGCTTAAGTCAGCAGATACCTGTCAATTTACATTCCCTGGGAACAGATCCCAGAGAATGCTGTGTTCTACTGAGCAGCCTCATCCCATTCATCTTTACATCAGTGTTCAGCTTCAAGAAATAACAATGAGGTAGGGAGGGAAGTATTTGATATCTGTCCTGACTTGCAAGTGTGTTGTGCTCTGAAGGTAGTGAGAGCTCCCACAGAGGATGGATCCCTGCATTTCTTCTCAACAGTAACCAAAGAGCAACCCAAGTACTATGTGTTCTCTCAGTAGTAGGATGCAAAAGCTTTGATGCTTCTGTTTTTTGTGATGATATATGCAGGGATTTTCCAGCAGAAAGTGTTTCAGTTGCTTCTTTGCTGTCACATGTCTAAGCTGGTCCCAAAGCCAAAGAAACAGGTATACAGCAACAAGAGAAAGCATAACGACTGGTACTGGTGTCACTGCAAGATCCTAGGCACATTATTGAAGCCCTTTTGGCATGATACTGTCTAAAAAGGTATTCTGATTTTAAATGCTTTGAATTTCAAATGTGTTTCTGGTCCTTTATCCCTCTAAAATGCTTCTAGGTCTTCAGGAAAGCTAGGCTGGGCTAAGTGCTTGATGGTTATTTTAAGCAATCTTCTGCATTTAGCAGCCTGCCATAAATCTTAGAAAATGCCAGCATGCACATTTCTAAAATATGGACACGATGAAGCAGACTGCAGCTTTTAAGAAGTGACAGTAAAGCTACCTCATGTGGCTCTTTACCTGACCCTTGCTGGTCTTCTTCAAGTGCAGCACATTAACCAAATTATTCTACTAATGCAAGGTATACTTATGGAATAGACAGAGGTATTTCATAATTCCTAACACCATTCCTCTGCAACCAGAGATAAAACCCTCCTTCAAATGTATAAAATACTGCAATAATTTGTTTCTTTAGGAGATCTTTAAATCTTTTGTATTTAGTTATTGACTAGGATGTCCCAGTTGCTTTTGCCTGCAAAGAGCATGGAAAGGATGGATTAAATGATTTTGTTAATTGCCCACCCTGCTTGGCTCAGATGGGTGCATATGTACCAGTTATATTTATTTGGCAGATGTTCCTTTCCTCTCTCTCCTTTGGACTTGTTGTTCCCTGTTCTGTTACTCAATCAAGGCTTATAGAAAAGAAAAGGAATAAATAAAAGAAATTAGTATGATGCTTGAGCAGTCTCTACCAGTACAGCAGCATGGAAAGTACACAAGGAGCCCTGCATATCTGACCTCTCCTTCAGATGCTGCTCTACTCCTTGCTAGACAGGAAAGCTGAGGTGGAGAAATTAGGGCCATGGTGATTAAAAGATTATTTCACACTCAGAGAGATCAAAACACAGAATTTAGGTAACATTTAGATCATCAGTACCTATGCAAAACTCATTAATCTGCTGTATGCTGTTCTTCAGAGCATGTCTACACAGAAGTTCTGTTGCCACATTTTTAAAGACTGGGTGTCACAGTATGTGACAGAGAAGTGGCTCAGCTCATATGAGCAAAGAAGTGTGGCCTGGGCTGGGATTCAGAGCTGTCTCTTGAACACTGAGCAGGAAACTGCTACCAAGCAGCTTGCCAGCTCTGACTTCATGTCATGGAATATGGCAATCAAAGCTAAAGATATCAGCTAAAGATGCTTAGAAACCCTCTGTGACACAAATCTCGTGGCTCTCTTAAGCCAACTCTGCAAGCCAGTGAGTTACCAGAAATCTTGAGCAGAAAAAACGAAAGGACAGGTTCAGGTAGGATTTGAGGAGTTAACTTCAGACACAAAGATTACGATGAGTGGGATGTGTGGATGAATCCCCAGATGAGTTCTGATTTTATTAGCCAGTGGTCTGAGACTTCACTATAGAGCATATGTAAGATCAGTGTTGACTTCTGTCCTTTTCTCCTTCGTGTATTCCAGGGATGAACATATATCTGTAATTTACTGAGACAGGTGCTGTGCTGCCATAGATTATGGCAGCTTAAGGAAAGTCTTAGAATTGCATGTAAAATACTAGCTCACAGCTCCACAGCCAGCTCTGCCAGCTTGTGTGGGCGAGGGTTTGACCTTCTGTTTTGAGATGCCATTCTGGATACCAGAACACAACACTTGGGCACTGTGATCATCCACAGCCTCTTCTGAGATAGAGAATAATCTTATATCCTTCTGTCCTTCAGTGAATGAAGCCAAAGGCCAGACATTCTGGCTTCTGTCACCTGAAATCCTGGGAAGATTGCCATAACACACTCTGTTTCATCTTCCTTTCTAGCAGTCAGCTTTACTGCTGCCTGACATAGCACACAAGACACTTCAAAGTCAGACAGCTCTCAGGCAGTCACACTGGAGAAGTGGCAATGACATTTCTGTGGTCCCAGTGATGCCCCTAACCTAATGATCAGGTTTTTGTGTGTCTCTGTAAGTCATTTTAAATACCTGATGCTATTATGAAACACCTACCTGCCAACCTCAATGGGACATCATAAGGCTTAATTAAATGCTTGCAGTGTATTCTGCCATGCTGAGAAGCAAGGTTCTGCAGAAGGCAAAATATTATTATAAATAAAAAGGTCTATCACAATCTGGAAAATGGGTTAAAAAAATAAAAACAGAGTCTAGTACAATCACTTTCTGTTGCACTCTGCAAGCACAGTGTAACTCATGTATTCAAAGAGATTCTCCCCAAAGGCAGGTCCTTCATTGACATGAGAAGCTGTCTCACACAAAGAAAAAAAATTGTGAGTGTTAGGTAGGTACAGAGGCAGAAACTGGAAATAATTCTGGGGGTTGTTTTGTTTGGTTGTGTGTGTGTGTGTTTTGTTTTGTTGTTTGGGTTTTTTTTTCTTCAAATTCTTACATTGCTGTGATCAAAATCTGAGTGATCCACTTAACCTCTCTCTCTAGCCAGGGCAAATAAATGAGTTACTTTGCCACAATACCCCTGGCTGCTTTGGGCTCTTTTTTTAGAGCAATATGAGTTTTCACATAGGTTGTAACTGGAAAAGTTTAGGCTTTCAGTTGTATTTGTATATCTACACTGTACATATCTAAACAGTCTGTGTCTGGAAACATGGATTCAGTCAGCCAACATGCCATAGAAAGATTTTGTATAATGTATCTGAAGTGTCTCAGTATGTCAAAACATCTTCAAAAAAGGTGAAATCTGGCTCATGCTGAGACCCTGAATTTATCTTTATCTCAGTCACTGAGTCTGAAAATGGCTTGCATAGAACTTGTCACCCAGGACATGAGGTGGACATCAGTATGCTGCTCAGATAGTGCTGGGTTTTTTCTCTGCTAATGGAGATCTTCAGTTGTTGTACATCATATCAGCAAAATTCTCAGCTTGCTAAGGATGAGACCCATGGATTCTGCTTGTTCATGCACTCTCCATGCTGTGACTTGTTTTGCATTTGATATCTTTCTGTGGGTAAAACAACTGGCACTTATGTGTCACTGAGTGGTAGCCATAAAGAAAATCAGCTATGCTTGTCTCTACTGTCACCAGAGGGGAGCAATCCTACAGGCAAAAGAAGAGAGTGTGACTCATGAGAGGAAAATAAATTTCCCATCTCCTTCTGCACAGTCTCCAGGCATCATTTGTACTCCAGCACAATCACAGCCAGTGGGAAAACTCTAGATATTATTACCACTCTTGTTTTTATTAGCAACAATCTGGAATTAGAGCTGTAGGTAGTGTTATCTATCACAGTGCTATCTGAGAACAGATTACAGACATCATGATGGGACACTGGGGCAGATAAAGTGAGGATCATTTGAGGCATATCTCATGTTCTCTTGCTGGGACAGGAAAGCTTGTTTTGATCTTTAATATCTTTCAAGTTCAGAAGCCAACAGCTTCATGTTGCTCAGAAGGCATTAAATGAAACTTTTTCCTGTCCAAGGGGGAGCTATGTAGTGTAAATTTTTTGGAAAGTTACTGCAGAGCTAGCAGATGGCAGTGGAGAAGGTGAAAGTGGTGCTGAAAGACTGGAGTTGTTACAAGCAGCAGTGGGAAGAGATAATGGCTAAAATGGAGGGGTCAGTTAGGGAGAAATAGACTTGGACTAATTGTGGGAGTCAGAAAAACATGAATATCTGATCTGTGATCAGTGATGTTGAGCTCCTGTTTGTCCAGCACAACCTTCCTGAAGGAGACTTGATTTTAATGGGGAAGCTTCCTGATGTTTACTGAAAACTGAGCTTATTAAATTAGTTCTGATTGCATTTTATTAGAACTTCAAAGCAAAACAGTACTGTTGGCTCTACCAGTACTGAAGAGTTTTATAGGACAATAAAGCTACAGAAGCAATTAATATATGCACTAATGCAGAAACTGTAAATATTTTCAGTCCAAAGTATCTTAAATAGCACTTACAGCATTGCTCTTGGTGTTACTTCAAGAAGACAATCATAATTCATGTGAATAGGTGTTAAAAGCATTGGTGCTTCTAGAAGCATTTGGAATTATGATGACTTGTTCTTCTACCCTGGCCTTAATTTTCTGCTTTTTTCACTAATATGTGTAGTCTAATCCAGAGTACCCAACCAATAAATTAAGAAATCTTGCAGGTAAAAGGTAGGCTGAGAGTCCAATAGCTCTGCTTGCTCCTTCCTGCTTCTTCGTCCTGTCTTCATTTTTCCAGGGAGGAGGTGGGAATGGGGCTGGGAATGATTTGCTGTGGAAGCTGTGGAAGCTGTGCCATGTCCTCACACAGCTCCCACCAAACACGCAGCCCACACTTAGAGCCAGCCCAAATCAGGTGAGCTGGGGGTACCTGCAGGTCTGTGCCTTCTGTTCTCTGCCCTCATCTCCACTGACTTCCAGGAGCACCTGCTCCTTTTGAGGTGAGAGGAAAACAAAGTGTGGGGAAAGTTGATGTTCTGGGAGAGGATGTGGATCAGGAGATGAACCTGCTGAGACAGAGATGGTGGGAGGAATTGGAAAGGATGTACCTCAGAGTGTGGGAATAATGGTCTGTCAAGGAGGTTTGCTCTAAAAAAACTGGGAACCACTTCACTAGGAGTTTCTTTATCCCACCTGGGATGGAGAAATATTCCAGTGGTCTGCACTGTGAGTTTTTAGAAAGCACAGATAAATCTTTTTGTGAGAAATGCATAAATAGATTTATTTTTCTTCTGGTCTGAGTGTTTTTAGAAAGCAATCTTTTTTTGACAGATGTAGTAAACTAAATTTTTAAAGCTCTTTGAGTCCTTCACTTCAAACATTTATTTCTAAATCTCTTTTCTTTTTATCATTGTGTTCAATTCAGCCTGTTCACACACTAACTGAAGTATATTTTGTAAAGTGATTGATCTTGTAAAAATGCATTCCGTGGTGTGTTGTGCATCCTGAACTTGGGACTGAACTGAAACTTAAACCATTTCAAGGAAAACTTGAGAGTTGCTCTTGAGAGTTCATTAGTAACAAAGATCAGCTACAGAGATGAAGATAGACACATTGAAAAGGGGCAGAAATCAATGAATGCAGAGAGATCTCTGTTTGTCTGGGGGAATTTCTTCTAGAAGCAGCTGTAATCAAGTGCTCTAATTTTAGAGTTGTCAATGTAAAGTGTTAAAAATTATCAGATGATAATCAAATTATCCTGGGGTTTTTTTCCTATCTGTTTTTTTAGGGATTACATTTGAAAGATTTTTCTCTAACAGTAAGTATTAAATATGCTGTATCTGAACAGAATTTTCACTTCAGATCTCTGTTTCTGTAGTGGGGTATTTTAAGAAAAATGGCAAATATTGGCAGATTCTAAAAGAATGTAACTAATGGGTGATAGTTGTACTGTGGTTTGTTTGAATTTCAAGAAAATAATTGCTAACCAAAGCTAAACTATATGGTTCATCACTGCCAGCTGTTAATGATGCAGAGGAATAGCTCTCAAAGAAAGTATATGTATGTACAGCCACAAGCCCTGGAGAGCAGCTGTGTCACAGTAATGACCAACACATGTGCTGTGCCTGTGGTGAACTCAACCTGCATTTAAATGGCAATAATTGCTACAGATTTGTCCTGGTAGAAAAGCAAGCCAAAAGCTGAAAGCTTGGTTGGACATATGACTATGTCAACACATACACGAATGAGGAAGACAGTCTTCTACACAAAGTTTGTCATTGTGATAAAGGTGCCACTTCAGGACTTAATAAAAATAAAAGAAAAATAATAATAAAAAAAAGAGAAAAAATGAAGCCATGTAAACCACAGTGCTTTTTTGATAGCTACACTTTCATACGAGTTTGATATGGCTATCTAATCTGTTCCAGACATCCTTTTATATTAAATGTCTCAGTAATGGAAGGTGTTTTCCACATTTCCGTTACTGCTATGAAGATCTGGTACATAATCAATATGAAGCAAAAGCCAACCAATTATTAATGACCATCTTAATGAAAAAAAATCTAGAAAGATGGAAATTGCAGTTTTCCATTTATTTTGTGTGTTTAAATTCCAATGTACCATGTGGAACATTCTTCAGTGTTATCTAGAAAAAAACAATAGGAAAAAAAGTTACTTGAGAGAGGTGAATATGGCTTGGGAGGCTTAGTCTCAGTCATTCTTAACTCAAAACCAGCCTCATTTTTTGAATGAGGAAGAGGTTTTATTATCTTATATCTGTGAGGAAGAAGAGTGTGGACACATCAGAAAGAACCCCAAAAACTTGGTCCCCTTGTCTTAGTTTAAAATTTTTTTGGGGAAGAAGTTGTTATTAGAACCACAGCACTCCCCTAAACAACATTATTTTGCAAAGCTCAAAGACTAAGGAAAATGCTGACTAAATAGTTTTTTTTTCAGAGCTAATCTGTCTCAGGAAGTTGTCTGGAACGTCTTTTCCCCACGGAGTTTCTTCAGAACAGCATTTTGTGCTAGTTAGCATATGTCTGCTTAGCATTGAACTTGGAGAAGCATCAAAAGGTCACTTGGAGCAGGAAGAGCATCAGTGGAGGAGGTTGGGAGAAATGTACTGGCTGTCCATGCTGGCTTTCACCTTGAAATTACTTTCCTGTACAGCCCAAGATCTGACCATGGACAAAAGTAGGCTGTGTGGGAGAAATTTGCTTTTACCATTGCAGGCAAAAGGAGGACGTAATTTTCCCTGTCTTTTCATGGAATCATAGAATGGTTTGGGTTGGAAGGGACCTTAAAGATGCCCTGCCATGGAGAGGGACACCTTCCATCAGACCAGGTTGCTCAAAGCCCTGTCCAACCTGGCCTTGAATATTTCCAGGGAGTGTTCACGACTTCTCTGGACAGCAACATGCAATCTTCTGATTCATTGGACTGTGTGCTAAAGGTAGCAAGAACAGCATTAGTTCCTATATTTATCAAAACTAAAAATGGGTTTTCTGCATTTTTGGGGCCTATTTGTAGGTGTATCCTTAGTAAAATAACAGTGGGTTTAACCTCACCCTCAGACTAATCACTTGCATGTGATACACTCTTTCACTCTGAAGGAGCATCTTTGCAAGGGGAAATCTTTGGAAAGAACTCATATTTCTTGCACAATTTTTTTCATTGTGTTGTTCTGGCAAGGGTTCTTTTACTACTGTATCTCAAAGATCTTGAGAAAGTTAGTTCTGGCTCTATCATGCTCAGTGCCTTGCCACAGGCAATAATCCTGTGATAGCCTGAAATTCATAAATCTGTCAGGCACCTGCCTAGCATATCCAAGTGTCATGGGATTTCTGTGTGTGTGTGGGATAAAGAGCAGATCCAGCATGGCATTGTATCATCATATGCTTGTGTTGCAAGAACTCACACTAATAATCTACTGGTATCTTAGCACAAGGCTGTGTGAAAAGCAAAACCAGTTCTTGAAACTTTATTAAAAAAAAAAAAAAAAGAAAAAAAAAAGAAAAAATTCCCTCTTTTCACAAACTTACGGAACATATTAGTCACCTTGTGCAAGAGCCTATTAATCTTTTATATTGTGATTGTAAAATCAGCTCCCTCTTTGAACCAAAGCTAAAATCCTTCTCACAGGTGAGAAAACATAAGCTTTAACAATATGAGAAAAATTCATTTTGTATTGCCATCTGCTTCTGGGATGTGAAGAGGAAGGGGGTTGATGCTGTACAGACTCTGCCTTTGTGGTTTAGTTAATCCTGCTGTGATAAAGTCCCACATCTGAAGTAGTGACTGTCAGCAGTTCCTCTGCAATAATGCACATTGAAAAGCAGGTGAACAAAAGAAATACAAAGCCAGAAGGAAAATGAAAATGCAGAAATTTCAGTTGTAATATTGCATGTCAGGTTCATGAGAAAATTAAACCTTTTCTGTTCTCATGCCCACTGCTGATTTTTTACCTTCTGGAGACTTTCATAGGAAACACAGTCCAGTACTGTGTGGAAAAATAGGAGTTTGACTCATTTCTGTGTCATGACCCCTGGCTTGTCACTCAGGCTCTCTTGCTGAGGAAAATGGTTAATTACCTTTAACGAGAATGAGATTTCAACAGCAGATTTGTGTCACAGGCTTCTTTATCCAGCAAATAGCAAGCCTGTATATCCATGCATAACCAGGATGCCATGAGATGCAGCTGCCCAGCTGCTGCCAGGGCAGAGACACAGCACAAGTTCCTGTTGTGTGCACTTAAACACATCTCTTTACATTGAATATCTGGATCTATCTCTCACTCACACACACATATATAGATATATATCCCCATAAAAAACCATATTTTCTTCTTCCATGAAATCTGAACTGGTTTCTGAGACTGTAATCCTTTGTTCTTCTTGTTGTAAGAGATGCTTGGCTCTGAGATTTGAAAAGTCAGAAGCTTCATTCTTCTCAAGGAAAGAAGATGGCATTTTGGTCAAAGACAGGGCAAAATCTTGTGACAAAAAAGCTGTATTTTTATGCCATTACTTGAAGGCACTGATCTTTAGTCTTCCTGAAAAATGCCACACAAACTGAGAAGAAAAGATCATGAACATTTATTTTAGAAAGCTCTTTGTATGAAACACCAGACTCAGCTGGCCCAGATGCAATCTTAAATAGGGTCAGCACCATATCTCTTAGAAAATATTTGACCTAGTTCAATGACAGTTTAAAGAATTCAGAGTTAGGGACACATTAAAGAAAAAGGGTTTTCCCTGCTGCACAGAGTGAAAGGGTCTAACGTCATGGAGCAGCTAAGAATAGATGATTGCATTGTTCCTGCTGGTCTTATCTTGGAAACCACATATGCCTGCAGTGGGAGATCTGTGACCTTTGCTAAACTTTGTCATGCTCTCTTAAGTGTAGCCTGAGACTAGCTACTACTCTGTCATATTTGTTAATATTGCACTCTATTACCATCAAAAAACTAAGTCTGTGTCAACGAAAAATATATATTTTTAACAGATGACAGGATCCTTGTGTTAACTCTTGTGAAAGTTAAAAATGCAGTCTTTGATAATCAAAGGACATTAAACTTTAAAAGCAAATAAGAATGTTTGTATGAGTGTTGGCTTTGGCCTGTCTGCCAGGTTTATGTGCCCAGCACTGAAGATGTGCTTGCCAGCAAGTCTATGCTGAGAGATGCTACCTGCAGCAGGAGGTACTTTTGCCTAAACTGGAAAACATCTGAGCTTTTTGGGAGTGTTGTGCCTCCTCTGGGAAGAGAGGGAGCTGGGAGGTGTCCCAAAGTGCTGCTTGTCCTCATGAATTTGAGTTTCATGGCAGAAAACCTTCAGTGCCTTATGGTTTCTAGTGGTCCTGGTGACTGTGGGATGAAGCCTGAAGTGTCTCTAACTGGAGCTCAGGCACAGCTGGGTACTCTGCCTGGAAAAAGAGATTCTGTATGACTGCCCCTTTTAAATTATATGGTGTGGCTCCTGGATAACATGAAACATGAAATGAAATAAAAATGAAATAGCAATACATATTGTTAAATTGACACTAGAGTTGACTCAGGGTAGAATTCACAACCGAAGGCTGTGATTTAAACATCCTCATGCTGTGCTCTCTCTGCTCAAGAGACTGTTTCCACCTTAAACAGAAGAAAAGAAACCAAAAGCTGTACAGTATTATTTGTTTCTTTCACTGAAAGCACCTTCCTTAATTTATTTTAACCGGTTGGTGCCAGTTATTGTCCCTCTATAAGGATTGGGAGAGGCAATAAATATCTGCCATGCAGACAGCCATCTCAGCCATAGATGCTGATTTATTTTAGACAAATGCTTTGATTTTTTCCTTCAAGATCTACTCTGTAGTAGGAGGTAACACTGTTGTCTTGTGCCATTAATGTTCTTCTCTTCCAGTGACACAACCTGTTAATTAGAGAAAGGAGATAAATTCAGAGCCAGGTGGAAATCAATAGATCTTGTTTTTAAAAGATTATTTTCTTTTTCAGGCTTTTCAGGTGAAAAAAACCACCTTTTTTCAATACAAAAATAAAAGGAAGTGTGTTTTTAAAAAATTTTGATAGCCAAGTTTCAATAGTACTAATGTTACAGTACTGTTTAAACCATCTGACCTCTCAATGACTCTTGGTCATGTTGTTTTCTAGATTGTTTTTCTGACTTAGAGATTTTTGCATGTTGCTTTACATTCTTTCAGTTTTCATCACAGTGATTATTTTTCTAAAGCTGCCTGATTTTTTTTAATCAGATTTTTGGGAAGTGCAGCAACAAATAATTTGATTTGACTCCAGTAGAAAGCATGAAATTCTTCTGCAAGGTGCTTGAGGGTGTCTAGCTGTGTCAGAACCAAGGAATGTTATTTACTGCTCAGTGATCCTTTGGGCCAAGGGAAGATCTATGCCTTTAAAGCTCTACCTGAGCAGTAGTGTGGGAGCTCTGATGGGAGGAGGAAATACAGCAGCAGCGATCCAGAAATCATTGCTGCCCTGACTCATTCCTCCTTTTGGTTTGCCTCAGAGCCAGAATTAGCTGACCTCCTGGTCAGAGCACAGAAAAGGATGATTTCAAATGGGAGAAGGCACACAGAGAGGGATTCTTGACCTACTGTGAGGACTTGGATGATTTTCTTGGTGGGCTGTGGCACATTTGACTCTGACAAATTTAGTGTTCACACCGGGACTTTCCAGGCAGGCTGTGGGCAACTGAAGGGGTGCACAGCAATTCTTTTCTGGCTAGAGCCCACTGCAGACACCTGTTTAATGAGCTGGCAGGCTAAGCATTAATATGCTCACCACAGTGCTCCCGTTGGCCAGGCACTCATCAATCAGGCGGGGAGGGCTCATCTCCATTGCTCCCTGGGACAGCCTGGCCCCTGCTGCTGCCATCTTCTGATTGCCTGATTTTTTAATTAGGGTCTCATACCATTTCTGTGTCAATACTTCTTCCCTCTTGAATGCTAGCACTGCTAGATAATTAGCTACTATTTTTCTGTCTTTGTTTCCTTCACCTTTCTGGTCGTGCATGGTTTTAATTCTTGGGTGTTCTCACCATGAGGATGGACATACTCACTGCCACCTTCCTGGACTTTTGTTAGGAACACAGAACTAGGGTTATGTACCAAGCTGGGGCTTGGTTCACAAATAGCTGAGTCTTTCAGCCAAGGGCAATCAGAGTCATCAGGAAAAAAAAGAAAATGGGGATAACTGGACACTTATAAATTAGAATGGGTAAGTTTCTGAGAAATCTTCTTGTAGCCCTTCAGGCTGCAGCAGATTTTGGATAATTGAAAGAGAGTAGGTTTAAAGTAGATATTACTCTAAGGGTGGATAGGCACTCAAACAGGTTGCCCAGAAAAACTGTAGATTTCCCATCTCTGGAAGTGTTCAAGGACATGCTGGATGGGGCACTGACCAATCTGGCCTAGTAGAAAGCATCCCTACCCATGGCAGGGGTTTGGAATTGGATGCTCTTTAAAGTCCCTTTTAACCCAAGACATTGATTGAGATCATAAGATTCTATGATTCTATAATTCTATGATTTTATATTACAGTATTTAAGAATAGGTTATGGACAGGTTTATAACCTGCTACTATTGGAGGTGGAGAAGACAATATCTGGTCAGTGAACTTAATCTAATTTAACCTTTTGTGTGTGTACACTGTTTTATAGTCCATTTTTGCCACGATCATTTGCTGATTTGCCAATAGACTGCTTTTAGAGTTGTATCTGTCTGCCCTGTGATCCATTTGAGCTGTTTCTGTTCACTCAGAACTCTTTGAAATTGGACTTTACAGCCTTGAGGACCTGTTTCCAGTAGAAAAGGTAATGTTCAACTTGCTCCTTTCTCCTACACCATCTGTCTTCCTGACAGCAATCTAAAATGCTCTTTGTGTTACACTTGGAGTAAATACTATGGATCTGATAGCTGTGTGCATAAATCCCTGCTGCTTCACTGACTTGGATTTATGCTTGGAGTTACTGTATTGATTGCCTAAGATGACATCTGATTTGTTCTTTGGGATTGTACTGTAAAAAACAAACAGAACTTGTCTCCAGCTGAGGGGTGATCTCTGAACCTGTGCCTCCCTCCTCTTCCTCTCTGTGTTTTTGATTTAACATGTATTGGGTGGGAATGGGCTCACATTGTACTGTGTTAAGCAACCATGCATATGTAATGCCTGGCAAAACAGCAGTTCCAATTGCANAAAAAAAAAAAAAAAAAAAAAAAAAAAAAAATTTTTTTTTTTTTTTTTTTTTTTTTTTTAATTTACCTTCATTCTGATCTTTGGGTCCTGTTGTGAACAGCAACTTAGTGCCTGATTCTTGGCTGTTTCTATGGCTATTTTAGTCTAGAAAGCTACACCCAGTGTAGCATGAATTCAAGAGGAACAGGGTCCATGTTATCATATAATGGTTTGGATTGGAAGGGACTTCAAAAACCATGGAATTCCAACCCCCCTGCCATGGGCAGGGACAACTTCCATACCCATGCTATGGAGATTGGAATTAGGGTTGCTACTGCACTGTCAGAGTGGGACTCCTGGCTTCCAGAGATCAGCCTGTATCAGCTCCAAGGCAGGAGCTCCAGTGCCAAGGAACACCATTTTCACAGTGGGAAACAGATGTTTCAATACCTGTAATCATATTTCTGCTTGTCAGAATTGAAAACCAAATTTTGTGCCTTTGAATGAGTCTGGTGAGCTGGCAAAAGGTTTAGAGCCACCACGTTGAGCTAAAATTCAAATTTTTTCATTGCTGCCCTGAGTCAAAAAGTCTTAACAGGAGTGGAGGACCCAAAGCTGTAAAATGGGATGTGGAGTTTCTACATCACAGACTAGAGATCTGATGATTTAAAATACATTGAGACTGCACTGTTTTTCCAAAGGAGTGAGGAGGGTGTCCTTAAACATTGAAGTTCTTGCTGACTTTCCTGTTTATGCCCTGGTCTGACACCACACACACCTCAGGCTGTGTCAGGAGCTCCCTGCAGGAAAGCAGGATGCTCTGCAGTCAGGGAACTTCTGTGAAAGTAATCAAGGTGAGATAATTCACCTTTTGGGTAATTTAGGGACTGCCCCACAGGTTCTGCTTGGGTTCAAAGAGGCAGCTGGACTTTACATGTGTCAAGGTAATTTGACCTTCCATTAATGAAATCCCTCCACACTCCTGGAGGCAGAATGTAGGCATGAACCAGGGCTTGGTGGAGCTGCTCTAAGACTTGAACAGAGTTTAATATGTTAGACTTTGTGAAACTCAGATTTTTTTGTTTGTTGAGAACAGGACACAGGATAGTCAAAGACTGGACAAATGCAGATTAAACCAGACTTTTCTAGCAGGAAAGATGCATTCTGAAAGGGGTGAAAAAGGCTACTGCTCTGTGGTGCACCCTGCAAAAGCATTCACAGATGGGATATTTTGATGAAGCAGCTGTCCTGTCCAAACGCAGCTGAAGCAGTTGGTTAGTTCCCACTGAGACCAGAGGCACACTTGGCAGGATTCTAACAAAATGTTAATGTATTGTGAATGTATCTGCCAGGCAGCCATTTGAACTGTCACTGTTCTTTGCTGCAGGCTGCAGCACAGCAAGGGCAGGGCCACGGGCACTGAATTTCAAGGTGTTTGTCAGAGCTGTCGTCTTGGTGCTGTCTCAAAGCAGAATGCAGCCAGCAGCCAAGTTCTGTTCAAAGGGAACATCCAACTGCATTAGTGTCAGCCTCTTTGCAGCACTGCAGCCTGGCTCTGCCCATCCCTGGGTCATTTGTTGTCTGAGGACAAGGCTTGGTCACAGGGGAGCAGGGAAACCTGACGATTCCTATTTATTTATTTGGCTTTTTTAAAAGTTTTAACCAACTTGTAAATCAGGAAGTTGTACTTTCTGAGCAGCAGTGATTGGGAGGAAAGAAGAAGCACAGTGTTAGACAGACTTCACTGGCTTGTGCTGTATAGCTATTAAAAGACTGGATCACAGCAGGAACTTGGGCATGGTGAACGGATGCATCTTGGAAGGGTGGAGGGGACTGTGCATCCCTAAAATAGGCACAGCATTTGATGCAGCTCTTCATGACACCCAAATTAGAATAGTGGTGGGTGTGTGCCTGACAGGTTGTCCCTGCTGAAGATGTTACTGTACCACTGTCATCCACAAAGATTGAAAATAGGTAGAAAACCTGGAGGATAATTGTATTTTTTAAGAGGTGGCTGGAATGGCTTAAAGCCTAGGAGAACACCACTCAGGTCAGGTGGTGCTGCAGGCATCCAGATTTGTTGGCACTTCCAAAGGGTGATTCCTCTGTTGAAATTTTACAGAAGTCCATGCAGACGTGTCTCCAGTTGAAACCCATTGTGTACCATAATCCATGCTCTATCCTGCAGTGTTCTACAGGGAATTTCAACATTTAGCTTTGGAATGAACAGTTCCCACTGTTTCCAAAAATGAGGCTAACCTTGATGCATAAATCCATGCTCATTTTACCTGAGCTCTGTCAAGCAGCATTGCTGCATGGCACCATAGCATTTTTTAGGTACTTACCAAGAATGATGCTGACTGCTGCTCAAACAGGTAAAGAAAGCATGTTTTGTTGCTATTATTATGGATATTGCTCCAAGGGTAGGATGTCTAGGGTGAAATAAATGTGGACAGAAGAGCAGAGGCTTTGCAAAGATTGTGCAGTTGAATTTTGATAGAATAATTGCTTACCTTTTCTAAAAATGAGACTTATACATATGTATTAGGATTGAAGAATCCATTTGTTGGAAGTATAATCAGGAAACTGAAATTACTGCAATACTAAGGTTAACATATCTTCAGCAGTTACTAGTGCCAATATAACTAACCTCTTTAATTAATGTTTGAATATAATTAAACATCAACACAGTGTAAACTCAATGGTTTTTAAACCATTAAGTAAACTTAAGAGAATTTATCACTGAGGAAACTTTCCTTGAAGGACAAGAGCAGAGATAGGAAGAATAAAAATATATATAAATCCTCTGAGATTATGTGAGTGTATTAATCTGTATGTTGCCTACTATACCTCCTTTTCTGAAACAACAGTACCAGAAGGTTGTTTTCATTTTTGTCCCTAAACACAGTGAGCATCATTAAATAGTTCAATGCAATTAATAAAGAAAGTAGCTTTATCTTAATCATTCTGTATCTTCACAAAGAATCCTTGCAGTGTTACATGAATTGCCAGTACAATATGGAATGGAAACCAATAGGCACAAAAAATGAAAAGTTAGGTCATGCAGCTTCTGAGATATAAGTAATAGTACAGGAAAAATAAAAGCCTGTGTTTTCAGTTTCAAAAGAGCCTAGCAAATTCCTTTTTGTGAGTTTGTTGCTAATGCAGAGGAGACACCTCTCTGAAAATCAAAATACTGTGAGTTTCAGGATGTCTATTTAGAAACATAAACATATATTTATTTCAATAAAACATGGATCTTTTTTGACACAAGGTTGTCAAGTGTGCTGTGTGTTTGGATTTGATTTTCAATCAAATCAGGTTCAGTTTACAAACTAACAATGTTTATCAAGTGTGAGTTTCCATGAAATGTCTTCTGTTTTTAATGAAGAAGATAGATAGTTTTACACTCCCAGAAAGCTTCCTGTGGTGAAACAGAATGGGATGTCATGAGAATGATTCAGGATGGAACAGAAAAGAGAGAAAGGCAGGCTTAGATCTGTGGGAGCAAAACTTTGGGGAAGAAGATAAAGAAGTGATGTAGTCAAAAGGAGGACCATAAAAGTCATGAAAGAGTTTGGATGACAAATATTAAGCTTTGGGCAGGAGAGATGATTCTTACCTAAATGACTATTCCAAAATTAATAAGCAGAGATTTAAAACCCCTGAAAGAAGCAAAGCCTGCAGTAGCTGCAGTGATGGAGAACACCTGGACAAATGCTTGAGATGGAAAATCCATGTTGCCAGATATTGCAAAATAATCAGAGAATTTCTGATTGCCTCAGACATTCATATGTCTCAGACACTTGGAAAGCAACACAGAGGATATTCCACTATGGTTGTGGAAGAAAAAGGATAAATAACAGACATTATTAAGGAAGAAAAGGCCATTCATGTATGAATGTAAATTTCATGCATAGAAATACCTTTGATCCTAATCAATAACTATTTTACCCCGTTCCTGCCTGAGCTGCAATAAACATCTTAGATGGAGATGTCAAGTGATAGTGAAAGAAGGCTGGAAAAAATAGTTGGAAGGCACATTTAAGTTTTTTTTTTAGTGCAATCTTTTTGGAAATTTCTACTGAAAATTGTATTTGATTTCTCTGATGGTGCCACACAAGGCTGTAAATTAATCTGCCAGTCATGAATGAAAAATGCACCTCTTGTTATATTTGGCTGCTGGATAGTCCCATGGAGATGTGACAGCAAAATTGGGCAAATCCAGTTCAGTTTTTGGGAACTGGCAGGTTTGGAAGAATGCTGAGTGATTGCCTGTCACCAAAGGAAAGCCCAAACATGTTAAGGGGTGAAAGGAGGGCAGATCCTGGAGGGACATGAGCAGTGGTGGTGTCTACAAGAAGACACAGGAGTTACAAACAGAAGGACTGAATGCTGGCCCAGTGCAGGATTGGGAGGAATTGTCACAACAGGAAAATAGGACCGATTCACCAGCAAATGGACCCATCAAGATGATTGTCAATGGCAACAGAAGGAACCAGACTGCAAGGGTGCTGCTGCTTTGCTAAATAAAACAGTTTAGGCATCGATCTCCAGCCCAGAGGTCAAATGCCAAGGGGTTGTTCCTCCTCTCCTTCCCTCAGCACACACTGCCTTCAGGGAATGGTATCTGGCAAGTGCTTGTCCTAAACCTGACTGAAAAGCTGATAATTTGCATTCCAAATACACCACAGTAAGCTTGTGCTAACAATTAAAAGCCAAGAATTGCAGTTAACATTTAAGTCCGTATTTTTATGTACTAACACATCTCACTCCATGAAACAGGACATTGAGGACATTAAAAATGCAAAATGGGGCGTGCCATTGAAGTTTGAATGTAGGAAGAAGAGCTCATATATTCAAAGATGGGGGGGTGAAGAGCATGTTCCTGCTGTACCTGGGAGACAGGCATGAATATAACAGGCATTGAATAAGGAGAAGAGAATTAGGCTGAAAATGAGCCAGTCAGAAACCCTGGAGTGATGGGGTCAAGAGGGCAAGAGAAAGAGAAAGAGATCAAGGACAGGAGAGACAGCTCTGAGTCAGCAGCACTGGAAGGAAATCAAGTGAATTTCTCTCCTATGGCCTGGGGTCCTTTTATATCATTTCTCTGCAGTGCTAGCAGCAGCAATATTTGCTGTAGCAGATGTGGATTTAATTAATGTGCAGCTTACTTCTTTCTCTGGGTCACTCTGAAACCTTAAATGGAGGGCAAGAGTGTGCATGGAGAATTCCTTGCAAATTGGGATGGGGTAAGGGGGGACTGTAAGGGTCAGTCCTGGAAGTTGTGGGGTGAAGGATGCAGCAATTGGTGCCTCTCACCCTCATCTCTCTGCTGAGGTCAAGAGCAGGACTGGGACATGGTTGTTTTTCTCTGAAATTGGGGCTCTGGACACCAGCACAGTCTTGAGGGACTTTTAGAGCAGCTCATTAACTTTCAGACTGTCACGTTTGCATGGCCGTGGAGGTCACTACAGAATTTATTTTCCCCTCAGTTTTCCTGAACCCATAGAAGTCCACTTCCTCGGGAGATGTTTCCATAGAGAGTGCTCTGTGATAGCAAAGAGATGTCACACAAATGGATTGAAGGGATGGTGTCAGCAGGAAAGGTCTGGGTTTTTTCCTGCACATCTCCCCCTTGCCTCTTGCAGACATTTTGACAAAACTGCCACAATTGGCATCTAAAAACATGATTTTAAAAAATACTGAAAAGTTAAGACCCTGGGGGAAAATACTAAAATTTGTCTTTGTCAAATTTTGTGGGAGTAAAAGGTAAATTTTTAGAACAATATCAAGATTCTTATTTTGACAGATAGACATATGTGTGTTGAATGGGATTGCAAAAAAAAAAATTAATGGAAAAATTCACTCTGTTGGAAAGGTTGGAGTGTACAGTGAGATTGGAATAAGCATTTCTATTTGAATGCTATGCCTGCAGGGTCAATGCCTGATCTCCATGGCAAAGAAACTCTGGGAGCAATTCTGTATCAGAAAGCCTGAAGCAGAGGTAGCTGGGCTTTCTCAAAAGGGGGTGAGCCTTTCAAACATGTTTTTGGCTGATGGAAGATTGATGGAGTGTGGTCAGTTCATGTGTCACTGAATGGAAAAGGACAGCAGCACTGCAGAATTGCTAAACAGCTGGCTGAAAATAAACTGGTCAAGTACTAGTTGGAAACATTGGTAAAGAGGGGACAATTCAGGATGAAGGTTTGAGTGAGTCTGTAGAATCAGTGAAGATTCCTCTGATTCCTCTGCTTGTTACTGTCTGCATTCTTGACATAATTTTGCAGCTCACATTCCCTGCTGAGCCTCCTTCTGCTTCGAAACCCTTCCACAATGACACCAGACTTTGGCCAGGACCTATAGATGTGCTGCTAGCCCAGATCTATAGGCTCACAATCTGACATGGTGGAAAGGAAGCTTTGCAAAATCTATTTCCAAGCTCCCATGTGAGCCTCCAAAGAGTGACTGATTACCTTCCATTGCCAGTAACTTCATAAGGCACATTCTGCTGTAGGTGGCTGGCATAATAATTAGTTGGACTGAATTTGGCTTGGCTGATTTATAATAGAAGACAATAAAGTATTTTGGCTCCAGCTATGGGGTCTTTGGTTTTTTTAATTCCCAAGCCAATGCAGAGCTGTCTCTGATAACTGATTTCTTGCTCCCTCTTTCATTCTCTTTAGAAATATCTCATTTGTTAAGTGGCTGCCCCACTCTTGAAACTCAGCCAGGTAGCAACAGAGAGATTATATTGAAGTGTTCATATTAAAAGAAAGTACTCAGAGTTAAAAGCACTGCCAAGGGTTTGTTCAAACTAAACTTTAGGAGGCTGATTTCTCATGGAGAATGGGTTGTCCCCCATTCAGAAATCAAATAGGAAGCAGCATCTATGAAACCCAAAAATGTCTAGTGTCAAAACAGAGAAAGTCAGTCATACTTCATAGCTAGAAATGAACTGTGTTCATTTGTAAAGCCCTTGAGGACATGGTTTAATGCTGGTTTGGCAGTTCTGGGTCAACAGTTGGACTCAATGATCTTAAAGGTCTTTTCTAACCTAAATGATTCCATGATTCTAAAAGTAATCTTTATAATGAGGTCATTCATTTATATTATGGTTCTGCTATGGAAACTCCTCTCTAAGGTTGGAAAATATTTTATCTAAAGAGAGAGAGATGAATTAGTATTACTTACCAAGATAGACAGCCCTCCAGGCACATCATTCATTAAAAAAAAAAAAAAAAAAAAAAAAAAAAAAAAAAAGTGACTAAACATAAATTTGTGCCAAAGAGTTACCTGCCAAGCTGTGAGGATACAAGTGGGTAGATGGATTGAAGTGGGACACTGGACTCAACATAAAGATGAGGCTTTTTTATGGCTCAGCAAAGACCCTTAGGATGTCTTCAGGACATGACCCACACCCTGGGAAAGGGGTCCATGCCTTTCTAACAGTGGTAATGGCACTAAAGTGACCCAGCAATGCACTGTACAACCTGCTTGTCTTTGACAATGCAAAGGTGCTTTATCTCCCCACTGGCAAAAATGCTGTAAGTCCTGCAGGATCAGATCAGGGAAGATGCCACAGAGCCAAAGGGGCTTTTTATTCCAAAAGACCTTTTTACACAACCAGTTGGCTTAAGAGAAAATTCAAATACTCCTTCAGTGTTCCATCCTCTTTTGTGAATGGTTCATTTAGAACTAGATTTTTTCAGTAGGTGCATCAGCCCTGTTTTTTCACTCCATGTGTCGAAGCCTCAGCCATTCACTAGACCCTCACAGTCAAACTGCAAGATCAAAGGTTGTACTGGCCCTGGGTTTGAAGTGGATATCAAAGGGGAAATAAAAAGGAGTGAGTATCCTCATGGAGTTCTTCCCTGAGGTTTCTCTCCCACTGTTCTACCACTTTCCTCTGCAGAGACTTCCTGAGTCACAATTTGTTTCTGTGCATTTCTCTTCAATGGACTTACCTCACTGTGGCACCATCCACATTTGTGCTCTCAAAATTACTCATTCTTTCTCTGCAGTGCCCAATGCCCCTGTGCCATCCTAATTTCAACACTATCCCACAAAAACAAAACAAAACAAAACCAAAAACCAAACCAAGCCCTCAAACAAACTCTTCGCAGAAAGCTACAAACCAAAACCCAAACCCACAACACTTAACACAAAGTAAAACAACACGTTTCCTAATTGAAATCTATAAAAGCCTGGATTGTTGCAACCCAGGAGGGATTTTAATGGAAAAAGAAATCTTTAGAGCTGTAGGTCTTTTAAATCAACACCTTGGCAACTTCCAGGAGTTGTCTACCTAAGGGTTAGGAAGTGATATATTACAAAATGTCTATTGATGCTGTGTTCCACCATCCCCCTTTGTTTTTTGGAAGTGGAGGTCAAATGGTGGCCAGGCTGGTGGTGAGAAAGGAGAGGGATGTTCCCTTAGCTCTCCCCACTGGGTTGTTTTAGAAATTAGTAAAGAGTAAGAAGAAACAAATCTTTTCCATTACAGAGAGAGCCTGGAAGAGGTTCCAGCACCACTCAACTGCAAGCCAAGGAAGCAACTGTTGGTGAAGCTTTGCCTTTTCCATTCTCAGTTAATGTCCTACATGGCCAGAGATACCAAGGAAGATGGGATAAAATTTCTTCATTGATAAGGAACTGTGGCAGTAGCAGATTACTTTTTGTGGGATCAGATGGAATTATATCTTTCTGTCAAGTTTTACCAAGTTGACAGTTCCTTAGCAAAGTTTTAGGTAGGACTGTGCTAATTTCCTACAAACATTTAACTGGGAATGTTCTAATTTTTTTGACACGTATAGATAATTACAAAAAAAAAATCCCAACAAATATTATGAATGAGAAGCAGTTAGTGGAAACATCTGATTGACTCCATGGCTTTTTTCTCTGAAGAACTTGATTCCAGTGGAAGAGATTTTTATCTTGGTGACCCTTTAAGAAAAGTATCAAGTAATCAAATAGGCTGAAACAAAATCAGCATTTCCAAAATCCTTCTCCATTTTATTCCAAAGATTTTTGAATATAGCATTCCTGAGAATTTTTAAATAGTTGCTTAACTTTTACTCTCTTGAGAGCTCTTCTATTGCTTCTCACCATGTTTCTAAACTCAAGCATCTGGCATTTGGAATCCTGTGGTACTCTTCCAAAACAAAAGCATCAATTTGAGCTGGTTTCACTCCATTGCATGGAGATGTCTTCCACCTGCTTTGCACCTTTTCCAGCCCTACCATCTCTTCCATATTGTGTTGTTATCTTGTGTGTCTCTGGGTTGTTTTTTGTACATTTGACATTGATCAAACTTCCTGAGTTTGTTGTCACATCACAGGATGATGTGAAATGCTCAAGAGACCAGCAAAGGCAGAATGAAACCCTCACATCCCATTTGGTTCCTTACTGAGCTGCCTGGTCCCCCCAATAGGAGCATCACCAGTGTGGAACAGTGACTTTTCCTTTGTGGACTGTGAAACTGTAAGGGATCAGCTGTATCAGCTCAATGTTCACAACTCCATGGAGCCTGATGGGATTTGTCCCAGAGTTTTGAGGGAGATAGCAAATGTTATGGCAGGAGTCATCTCTTTCATCTATAAAAGATCTTGGGAATCTGGGGAGCCCCTGTTGACTGGACTCTTGCCAATACTATTCCAATCTAAAAAAAGGCATGGGGAAAGACCAGGGAACTACAGAAGGGCTTTTCTAGCCTCAGTTCCTGTAAAAATATGGAGAAGAGGATACTGAGTACAGTTGAAAGACATTTAAAGAATAAAACATCAGGCACAGTCATCAGACAGCAGTCAACATGGGTTTGGAAAAGGAAACTTCTTTTAAAATAATTTGATATCTTTCTGTGTTAGAGTCACCCTCCAAGTGGCTGAAGGGAAGGTAGTGCTTTTGGGTTTTAGTGAAGCTTTTGATACTGTCACTCACAGCATCCTTGTGGATGAGCTGTCCAGCTGTGGGATGAGTGGTTCATGGTGGATTGGCTGAAGGACAGAGCTCAGGGGGTTGTAGTCAATGTGGCTGGTGGCTGGACACCAGAGGTGTTTGTCTGAGTTCAAACCTAGGTCCAGTCCTATCCAATATATCTGTCAATGATCCAGATGCAGGAGTCGGATGTGTCATTAGCAAGTTTGTCTCCTCTCCTCAATTACATAGAAAGGAAAAAAACCTGTCAACTACATTGATAGTTAAGTGGCTAAGATTGGTAATACTTCAAACCTCCAGGAAGCTGGTGAGTCATATATTGCTCTCTTCTGACCTCAGAGGTGTCTACTATATTGAATAAACCAATACTTCAGCTGTGCCAACACCTGGTTGTCCAATTACACAGTAAATTTGAATTTGAATTTGAATTACTTTATTTCCTATCTGCTTTGCTTCATTGAATTTATAATGATGACATAGCTGTTTGTAAAAAGTATCTGGTGGAGGTGTTGCTTGATTCTTTATAGTTTTCAAACTAGTGATGTATGAACCATAGCTCTATATTCAGTACACTCTCAGGAACAGGCTCTGGAAGATTTTGTCAGCCTTTACAGTGAGTCAAAGTTATTGAGAGTGAATTCAGTGAGAACTGATGAGACCAGCACATATCTGAAGGATGGGTTACAGCTGTGGGAATGGGTTTCTTGGGACTGTGGGACTTCGGTTTCTTATTCATTTTTAAGAGCACTACACCTTCAGTTAGCCAAATACTTTGGAATATACCTTTAACTCTGTGAAATAACAATGACATCACCTAAAAAAAAAAAAAAAAAAAAANAAAAAAAAAAAGCTGGAGTCTTTGTCTTTGAAAATAAAATGAATATGGCTTCTTGCCTTCTCTGGCAAAGACATCAAGGCAACCTTCTCTTACTGACATCTGTATTTACTGAAGAGTAGTATGAAGCTGTAATTCTTGAATTGAGAGTTTTATGTAGTTTTCTTTCTGGTTTTGGTTTTCTAGAAGATATCAACTACTCTCTCAGTTTTTTAATCCCATCATGCAGGGCTTAGCCCAGGAACTAATTTGCCTATCAGTCACTCAGCCAGCTCTATATTTGTGTTTTCAATGGAGACTTGATTGCATAGACTCAGTGTGGGGTAGATGGTGTCTGGCTCTCTGTGATATACTTGGAAGGATTCTGTATGTGAAAGAATATTCAGTGGGTGATGAAGTGAAAATGCATGATTTAATTCTATCCTTGTTTGATTCGATGTTTGAGTAAAATGGTAGGAAGTGTTACTGCAGATCAACATGAGCTTTGCAATCCCGGAAAATTCCATGGGGAGAGCATCCATTTCTTTGTCCTGCTCTGCTTCTTTGGATATAGAAGGACTTTATTACAACAGAAACTGTGTTTTCATGTTAAAAAACCCCCTTGGCTTATTTTCCTTCTCTAACAATTAATGCTCAAAATTATTTTAGAGGAGAAAGTGTGGCATGAGGGATTCTTCATCCAGGGTTTATTGCCTAACCAGAAACACAGACCTTGTTAGCTTTTCCCAATGGGATGGAAACCTGATTTCCTGTTGAGTGTCCACTAAAGTTTAGACTGAACCAGCGTGCCTGAAAATGGCAGGGTTTGGACATAGTTGGTACTAAAACAAGATAGTGTGTTATACTACTGCACATTCCTTTGCTTTGAACATCATTTCTGGATATTTTTGGGTTAAATTTTTCGTTCCCCTCTCTTGTTTTTCAGATGACTAAAAGGGAATTCTCTAGAGAGCCAACCTCACTTAGTTCACATGACTCCTATTTATCAAGAAATTCAGGTGTTTTTCTATGTCCTGCAAAATAGAAATTTTCCTTGGAGGGAAAGACTTCAAGGTTAATTGCAAAAGCATAAAGTGTGACAGTAGTCCATGTGACATAGACTTGTTAGAGTAAAGACTGTCATGGCAAAGTGGATTACTCTTGTGTTTTCTGTGGCTTAGGAAGGAAAAAACTTGGGAAGATGTGAAGCCTCTGATCCATAAACAGCTGGGCTCTAAAGGTTCATTACACATATTTAACCCAACCCTTCCCAAAGGGCAGATGGCAGATTTTTATACCATATTTGTTTTAGAGCCCATTTACCTGCAATTCTCCAAGTCTTACTTTTAGGATTCAGGTGTTGTTAAGTCCTATGCTTTTTCTCCTAAACCATGCAATGTTTGTGAAGTGCTTGATGGAAAAAAGGAGGTATTTGAAGGAACATAATAAGGTAACCACCTGCAGGTTTCTGGAAGTTTCCTTGAAAGCAGGAACTCGATGGCAAGATGAGAAAACAACACTTGAAAATATTAGTAATTCTCCCTGGGTCTGAATGAGGGGTGAAGCGAGGGAAGTGCACAAAGGGAGGTGAAAGGTTGGTGTTCAAGCAGGTTTTGACAAAGGAGGACAGGTATGGGGTTACTGAGACAGAAAATAATCCCATGGCAGGCCAGGAAAATGGCCTTTGGAATCTCATGCCAAGCAGGCCATGAACATGGCAGGACTGCAATCAAGAGCAGGGAAAAGTTCCTGGTCAGAGATTGACAAGGGGAGACAGGAGATGAGTTTAGGTGTGTGCAGAGAGAGCAAAAATCCTGTGCATTTAACCTGCCAACATGCAGACTAAATGTAAGGACCTAAATATTTACATTTGACTTTAAGACCTTGCAAGATTAAACCTTGTTTTGCAGGCAGAGAAATTATTAAATCCAAAGTGATAAAGAAAGCAAAGAATGTCAAACTTATGGGGGGAGTTTGCCCATAATTCAGCAGAAACTTAAGGGCTGTTGATGTGTATTGCCACACTCTTAATTTAATATAAAGCAGTAGATACAGAAAAACGGTCTCTAAATGTATTTTATTATTTTCAGTTTTTAGAAAAAAAAAGTTTTTTGGAAGGGATTCTGAAAACAAACAAAAAATCATTAAATGTTTTCAAACATGAGATTTATAATTAAAAAGAGTAAAAACCAAACAACTCCCCTAATTCCTATATAGTCAAACACAGCCTTTTACAATAACTTTTTTCTTGCCAGTTTAAATCAACAGTAATTTGATTTGGGGAGAGCATGCAAAAGGAAAAGATAAATGTTGGCATTCACAAAACATTGTGTAGAAGTCATGGCACTAGGTTCAGGGCAAGGATCTTCTAAGTCAATAGAAGTTCTCTATGTGTCAGGAAAATAAAAATACCTTGATACTTCTCTTTCTTTCAAAACAATTGGAACCACACTATAACAAGGCACTTTACAGAAGAAACTTAAAGTGATGGTGGTGGGCTTGCAAAGAATTCCGTGTAAAGATCTGAATTGGAGACAGAAAGCTGAAATGACCTTCCCAAATAAGATTCCTCTGATATGTGAAATAACTATGTGAAAGATTCATAATGATTCTTCGAATGTATTTTCAAGCAAGACACTGTTGTGGCTTTAAGTTCCCTTAAAAAGGGAGCTCAGGGTTGAGAATGCAACTCAAAAAGTGTTTAATATTGTTTTTTGTTATACCCCATGTGCATTTGGCTGGCAGAACTCTCCCAGATGGATTTGTGTTCAAAGCTGCCACAGGCACATTTTGCAATTTAGCAGTGGCCTGAGCTGTACTGAAGTTTCCTCTGTCCTCTGCAGTGTTAAATACTCTGCATTACTCTGAAAAAGCAGGTTTTGTCTCTGAGATGATCAGGACAATCACATTTTTGTAATGGCAATATGTTTGCAGTGGCTTTGTTTTTCTTATCTCTGGCTACTGTTGTGTTGTACTGATAGTGGTGTTAGCACTGACTTGGGAAGAATGCAGAAAAATCTGGGACAAAGGCAGTCAGTTGTCTGTGTAGAGTTAGCTCAGGAAAGAAAAGCCCAGGCAAAGATCCTGGTCCTGGCTCTGCTGGAAGAACTGATTATGCTTGATATTTGAAAATCAGTCCTCTGGGTTGCAAACCTTTTCAGGAAAACATTTACAGGCTTCCAGGAGGCTGAACACTCATGAGTCAGCTGCTGGAGAATTTTGGATAACAGAAGCAGGTGAATTTTAGCAGTTCCCCCTTTCCCTTCCTCCTTTTCCTTTGCTATTCCATGAAGATTTGCCCTGGGAAGACTGACCAGTCTCCTTGTAGAATTGCAGCTGTATCAATATTGTTGTATTTGGTGTATGTCTGCACCAAAGACACTCTGCTGCAGATGGTCTGTGCTTACCCAGCTCTCACTGACCTTTTCATAGGCTTGGTTTTGTGCTCTCACAGCAGGGCTCCAGAAATTGCAAGTGTTTATCTACTGTAAGAAAGATCAAAATCCTTGCGAGTCTTCACTCTTAACATGATTTCAGAATCTTTATGAGAAGACTGTGTGAAGCATAATTAATGATAAATATTTTTGCATGGGAGAAAAGCAGCATGGAGAAAATATTGTGGTAGTGTTTGCATTCTGTTATTGTGAAAACTACATTTTTAAATGAGAATTTTAAAATTAAGATGATATCCTCTACCAATTTCATTTGGAACTTTTGGAACTTCTAATTTAAAAAAACCTTAAATTTTTGTCTTTGATATTTCCTGCTTCTCTGCCACACACCTTTAAAACTCTAACACATATAGGTTTGTATTGTCTCAAACATTTGTACTTGTGTGTACTTTGTCTCTAGAAAATAATAGTAAAATATATATAGGGATTGAATATACTTACTGAAGCAGAAGTGCAAATGAATAACCCAGATAACCTGAGAAGTTACAAACATTAAAATCATGGAAAGACTTGCACTGGAAGGGATCTTAAAGATCCGCTTGGTCCAACCCCTCTGCGGTGGGCAGGGAACCTTCCACAGAACAGGTTGCTCAGAGCATTGTCCAACCTGGCCTGCAGCATTTCCAGGGATGGGGCATTCACAACTTCTCAAGGCAACTTTAGGAAAAGGGATTCTGACCTTTATTGATGCTGGAGCTGCAAATATGAAGAATGATGCTTGTCACTTCAGGCTCTGGTGTGATAAAGCAGAGAAGCAAACAGAGGAGATGCTGGTGAAGAGAAGTCAGATTTCTCTCCTGTTTATCATTCCATGCCTGGAAGGTGGCTCTTTCCTTGCCTACCTTGGAATATCCTGGTTCCCCTTTTCCATCATCTCCTAAATCCTTTGCTCATACCTGTCCACAGATGGAAGATGATTGCTTTAATTTCTGTGGTGTGTGGTTCCCCAGGTTTGTTTCAGACAATATCCTGTGGCTGTTGTGAGCTTCCACTTTGGATACCTCCTTGTGTTCACTTGTGGCATCTTTATTTTCATATCTGTGATGAAATGTGCTGTCTGAAAGGTTCCTTAGGGAGTTTTCCATTCCTTCCCCCTCATCTCACACTTTATTGTTGTTTTCTCTGCCCAATGAAATTTGATATCCAAGGACATCCAGTTGGCTGTGTTAATTTATTGTCTCTCAGCCCTGAATATCCCAACAGCACCACAGGCTATATTAGCAACTTTCAAAAACCTGGGCTTTAAACTCAAGTTCTGATAATTTGCATGAGTGTTTAACTTTAACTGTGTTATCTAACAAGTGGGTAAGAAAAACTCTTCTATTTTAGAGAGATCACACTGCTGATCAGTTTTGTTTTTCTGCAGTGCCTGAAGGCTTAGGACAACTGTGTCTCTGTGTAGCTTTCTAGACTGGCTTGCAGGCCATACTCTAATAGGGATGTATTTGCCACTTAATTGGACTGATGAGAAAAAAAAAGAAAAAAAAAAGAAAAAAAAAAAAAGAGTCTTAAGAGATTAAATTTTCATTTTCTTTCATATGAAAATTAATTTCTCTTGGTATTTTTGGTGATGAGAAGGGCATGTTTCTATCTAATTATGTAGCAAGACTTCCATAATTACAATTTAGCTGTTCTGGCTTACATCAAAAACTATCCATCCCTCCCATGGCTCTTAACTTTGCTTCTAATGGGTTTTCAACTGTGTTGGAGGGTTTGTCTTTTCCCACACAGATAAATTCTGCTGAGTATGGGATAAGACTCATTGCTAGTGCCCTGCTGCAGAGATCTTTGGCACATCCCAAAAGTCTAGTTCATCTAGGAATCTTCCATCAATTTGCCATTGAAATATAACAAGTAATTTTTTTAAAAAAAGTGATTTATTTATTTTGTGGTTGATGGAGATCTTCTGCTTTACTCTGGAGAAGATCATGTCTGTGTTGATTTAGATTTTTAACTTTGAGTAATTCCTCACTGTTTCTTTTCACTTCCACAAATGAACTCCCTAACATCTCTAAAGGATCTCTGTTGCATCCACACTATTTCTATTTCATACTTGAAGGGAAAGTGAAAAAAATCAAATTTAGAACTATTCAGAGAGAAAATAAAAACAGAAATCAAGATTAATTTTGTGCTTTACTCCTGGCAGTTGGGTTTTGCTTCAGTACTGTCTAAAGATGCTGTCCAAAATACAAAACCTAAAAGAAAGAGATTAGAAAAGATAAGATGGGGAGAAAGAAACTTTTATTTTTCCCCTTTTTGCTTCCATTATTCACATTCACCACTGATGAGTGGCAGATTCATGGTTTCCTTTCCAATAGCTCAGGCTTTCATAGAGAAGGGGGGAAGTTATTTCAAAAGCCAGATAATATGATTATGAAAGCATAAAGATATCAGCGAGAATGTGCAGACAGAAGTAGAACTCAGAGTGGTGGACTGTTTTTTTCTTTAAGGAGGCTGAATTTTAAAGTTTGCTTTTATGTCCACTGTATCTGGGATCACAATTGATGTTGGGAACATTGGAAATCGACTTCTATATGTATATAAATGCATAAGCAATATATTTTAATTTCCTGAAAAGCATTTCAAACAATCACTTGGTCCAGAGTGGGATGGTTATCATTATTTGGAGAGAAAAATGAGAGTACCTTTACAATTTTAATTGCTACAGAATAAATTTCATTGAACTAGTTTTGGTTTGGCCATCTGCAGAGTTAAAACAGCAAAGCAGAAAAATACATTATGATATATAAGGAGTGGGCTAGAGTCCTCTAAGAAAAAAGTGTATTTTAGTTGGGATACAATATGTAGAACTGATACTTTATCTCAAAAAGGATATTTTAGACCTCAGATGACACCAAAGAAGGGAGATGACTCTAATATAAAGTATTGCAAGAGCCTTCGTTGAAGCAAAACTATGAATTTTAACACTATTAAAAAACAAAACAAAACAAAACAAAACAAAACAAAACAAAACACCAAAAAAACAAACAAAAACCAAACCAAACCAAACCAAACCAAAACAAAACAAAAACAAACAAACAAACAAACAAAAAAACCCAAAAAAACCCCCAAAAAAACAAAAAACCACACCAAAACCCAAAACAACACCAGTATTTTTTTTTTTTTTTTGAGGAAGTAGACCAAGAGCATCTCTGTTTTCCCTGTATCTGAACATCTGGAACAAAACATTGTCACTGAAACTAAACAGTTCAAATTCAATCAACAAAAATGTGTTTTTTTCCCCAAAAGTTGTGAATAGGATGTGCAAACTCCTGAGAACAGCAATGAAAGTGAATTAGAAAGGGATGAGATGCTTGTACATGGATAACAAGAGGTTCAGTAATGTTGCTGGTAAGTTTTCTGAAGTGGAGCCTAAATCTCATGCCTTGGCATAGAGAAGGCTGATACAGACCAGGTGAGATGGATCAAATTTCCCCCTGGAGCGTTTTAAGTGTGTCATCCCTTGGTCCTGAGTGTCATTGGCTCTGTAGGACATGGGGGAAATTTCTGACAGCTTCTCAGAAGCCAGAGCCCCCCTCTGCCCCAAGCCTGCCCACATAAGCTCAGTGCAGTACCTGAGGCTTCCAGCTGAGTTTACACAGGATTCAGCAAACCACAGGAAATAAGAATATACTTGAAATTAAACACTTATCCAAATGTGTTGTTGCATAGGAATGTTTACTGCCTAGAAAATCTTCCTCTTCACAAAATGCTATAGGAGGAAGCTGCTAAAAAAATGAACAAAGTCAGCATGAAATTGAAGTTTTCCACTGGATGTTTTAAACTGCATATTCAGCCCTAATGCTTTTAGAGAATATTTCAGTCAGGCCTCAGGTTTCTTCTGCTTAATAAAATGTTTTCACTGCTGCAATGTCCTCTTCATCACAACTGGCTGGTTGTATGCTTAA